>JBBPBX010046002.1:11291-26767 GCA_038048925.1 Garcialebias charrua | reverse complement strand
AAGGCATCCTGTTTTGTTCCTACATAACCCAGTTAATCACTAAGATTCTCCTGGAAGTAGGATTTAGCGTGGGTCAGCTTTATATATTTGGTCCTGTATCTATGGCTCCTGAATTTCACTGTAAAGTTGAGCCTTGTGCTGAACCTTCTGGTTCTCAGTGCTTTGTTTCTCGTCCAACTGAGAAGACAATCTTTATCTATTTCATGTTTGTAGTTTCAGGCATTTCTGTGCTTCTTAACATCATTGAAATAGTTTACCTCCTGTGTACAAAGAGGAGAAAGGCCAGAAAACGACTCGTAGCTAAAGAAAATATGGTGAGTTCACAGCTCTGCACACCTTATTCCAGTAGGAAGTCCATGAGCTGCCAGCACGAAGCCTTTCCACTGACTGTTTCCAGTGGCTTCCCTATGCCAGGCCTGGCTGGCAACCTCTCTGATTCCACTGGGAAAGAAAAGGACACCTGATGCAGTAGTTTGCACTGCATATCATCATCATGTGTTACATACTGTATACAATCATTGACTTTTTCTGTCATTTTGAAATGTTTCTGACTAATCTACTAAATGTGGTAAACAATGTTTAAAGGGGACCACACATGCAAAATTCACTTTTTAATGTTTTTTTACTAAACTTTGGGTATTTACTTCATAAAAAAACAGTCCTTGTGCCAAAAAAATGCACCCAGTGGTTTATTTACTCTAAGTAGATTTATTTATTTTTGATAAATACACCAGGATTCACACTTCCTGCATTTATTGACGTCACAAGCCGCAGCCAAGCCGCAGCCAATCAGATCAAACCTGAGTCCAGCCCCTCACCTAGCAACCCCTGGTTAGGCTCAACCCACTTCTGTATTAAACACATGACTGTTGTTTTTCATGATTTCATCTCATCTTTTGTTTATATGTTCTTAATTTCATGTGTACAGCACTTTGTTGCAGCTGTGTTTTTTTAAATGGCTTTATAAATAAAGTATAATTGTTATTTTTATGTTTTAGTTCAATTTTTAGTGTATTTGCGATCGCTGCCAACGCGCAGCCGGCAAAAATTAAACGAGCGGACCACAGGCGGAAGGACCGGGTTCGACGGGACCCTCTTCCGGCGCGATGGAGCGGAGCTTCAACTGTACAGCCTTGCAGCAGCCTCGCAGCAGGCTCGCAGCAAGAGGACCTTCTCCTTACAGATTAATTTACGGGAGACACTTGGTGAACTTTGTGTTGTCTTCACTGGAACAGCGATAACTCCCAAAATCTCATCGCGTGCAACGAGCGGAGCTGGCGAAAACCGGAAGAGGAACAAGCTAACATTAGCTTCGGATTCGGGTGGTCTAATGCTAAAAGGAGCAGCAAACTGCGGCGCGCTCAGACGGGTTTCGGTAAGTTATCTTAAGCTAACACTAACAGTAAGTCAAATGAGTAATAAAAAAAGAGCTAATTTTAAAACAACAACACATTACAGATACTGGCTGTTACAGAGGGCGTGAACAGATCGTTGAAGGGCGTGGACTTCAAGAAACCGGTCGTTCAAAACGAAAGTTAAAAATGGCAGAATTAAAAAGGGTATAATTGATTATCTAATAATTATTTTGTGCATTAAATTGAAGGAATAGGGTCTGGATATCCCACAGAAATACCATAAAAATTTAAAAAATACATCTGAGGTCCCCTTTAATGATGTGTCGACATTGTCACAACTGAAAACAGTTTAGTCTCGGTTGTAAACTGTTCATTTAACTGTATTTAGATCAGGCTGTTGCAGTTTGCTGCTTTAAATGTCCCCAATGTTGACTGTAAAAATGATTACATTAAAAGTGGTTAACGTACCAGTAAATCACAAGAGCTGATCTCAACTCATCCATCCATTGAATTCAGTTTAGTTTTTTTTTTATATACAGTAGCACCCATTCAAAGTTGTCATTTTGGGCACTGTACAAAAACATTCATAGACTTCAGTAAATGTCCATTAGTAAAAGTTGTCTAAAGATGCCAGCTGATTGTGTTGAATCTTCACAAATCTTCACTTTGACTCAACATAACACCCTGAACAGCAAGTTGGTGACAGTGGAAAGGAACAACTTCCTTATAACAGGCAGAGACCTCCAGCAGAACCAGGATCGTGGTCAGGACGAACAGCCATCTACCTCGACTGACTGAGGTTAGAGAGGACAGGAAAGAGACACAGACAAACACAGAAAGTTTGGATAGGTGAAGTTTCTATAAAAAAATCCTACCAGTGGTAGAGAGGGCTGGACTGAAGGACAGCACAGACACAAGAACCATGACAGCACAAAAGCAATAGTCTGACAAGACCCAAGATCCAGGCTGTGCAAATATATCCTTGAGACGGTCCAACACAAAATAGCAGGACACTCTCTTTATTCTGTAATCAGGTCTCTTCATACTTTTATACTACTATGCAAAAACTCAGGACAGTGTTACACTTTTAATATTTTATGCTTATGTCTATTAAATGTTTCAGTGTTTTAGTGTTTAAATGGTTACTGTTGCACCGAGGGACTGAGAGAAACGCAATTTCAATCCTGTGTATGTCCTGTACATATTGCAGTTCTGACAATAAAGTTGACTTTGACTTTGAAGTGTGGTCTATATATGTAATTAAAAAAAGTATTTAGTAGGCCCAGTTATATCCATGTGCGCTCAATAGTCTGGAAATTACAGTATTCATTTTGTTTTTCATGTGATTGTGGATTAATTTGGGCCTACTATTCTGTACATTTCTTTAATTTCTTCTATTCCGTAACGTTTGCAGATACTGCTGCAACAAACTGTGAAGATGTTGCTGCACAGCTTTAAGTTCCAGCAACATTTCAGGTTGAGGTTTGCTTTTTCAGATCTTTTTTTATGTTCTAGTACATAAAATCTTAGGAATAGAAACGGCTGTACTTTTTTCTCTCTTTCACTGTACTGTTTTATAATTTCTTGTGATTGTCTTAATGAATTACTTTGCTGTTACTTTATTAGTTGTGTGGTTAAAAGAAGTATTAGTTCAGCTGCTTTGTTGCAGATTAAAATATCTGACCTTTTGAAAACAAAAACAATAGTTTGAAAATGCAAAAATAATGCTCATTCAGGACTAAATTTATGCAGTACTGATGCCCACTCTGGTGGTGTATGCTTTAATGACCCTATAAACCTCTCTGACATTCTGAGGAGGCATGCCGAGGCCAGTGCACACACCACCCACTGTACAGTTGGACGATGTCATAAATGTACAAAGTATATGTCCCTTCAATAAAAAATCAGCCATGAAGACCTGTCGTGCTTTGGGTTCATACATCAGGAACTGGCTGAACTAACATGTATTTGAAAAGAAAGCAGGAGGACACCACGTGTCTAAAGTCCAGTTTCCCTGTAATTAGATCTGATACCTACAGCAACAACTGTGTTCATCAGCTCCATACATGTTCTCAAGTTCCTAATACCCTGAAATCTAAAAGACAAACTTGCTGCCACTGAGAAAGAGAGACATCATGCCCAACAGAAATATGACCTCAATCCCAAAAAGTTGGGACATTGTGTAAAATGCAAGCAAAACCGGAATGCAATAATTTGAACATCTCATGAACTCATATTAATTCATAATGGAACACAGCAAGCATGTCAAGTGAAGAAATTTTACCTTTTTTTTTTGCAGGAAAAATAAAACGGTTTAGAATTTTATGGCAGCCTCACATCTCAATTTAGGGGATTACATTTTTTTCGGGAGTCCCAAGGATCACAAGATCCCGTGGGACTGGAGTCAACTTTATTATTACTCACATGATTGGGTTGGGACGGGACAAAAAGTTAATGGGAGTAGACGGGAGTGGGAACCAACCAATAAAATGAAAAAATAAAAACCTCCGGACTGGCGCAACTATTTTGTAGTTTTCTTTCAATAAGTAACACTGTAACACTGTCTGTTACACAGCAGACTGTTACGCTGCTTATAGTCTGTAACACTGTAACACTGTAACACAAGTGAAAAGAACCCAGAAGTCAACAGAGTTTCCGGCTGCTGCTTTTCACTGAATTTCAAAGAACAGCAATGGAGGAGGGTGGAGCAAACACTAGTGGAGAAACCGAGGGACTGAAAATAGTTTGTAACGTATGGTAAGAACTATCTATCTAACAGTGTTGTTCGATATCAGGATTTCTGGTCCGATACCGATATGGGACAAATTTTCATGCTAGTATTGACAATATCAATAGGGAAGTGCAAATATGCCTAATATGTCAGATAAACCTAAAAAAGCTTTGTATTTCAAATCAAAGTTGCATAAAAGAATGCAACACATCAAAGTAATTTATTTATTTTAAACTCAGAAGTCTGTTGATGCAGTGGCCCAAATTATAGTGCTCATACAACAGAAAAAGAGGACACATCATACAAGTACAAAATATATGAAAATGGTGTTTCAAACACTAAAAATAAGAAAATAAGGAAAATCATAAAACTATTAAACTAAATTATTGAATATTTATTGCATAATAATATATATATTTTTCCAGATATGTTTCTTATTAATCTTTTCTAGTACATATTGGGCCTCATGCATGAACCGTTCGTACGCACAGATTTGTTCTTAAACTGTGCGTACGAGTGATTTAGGATCATTTGTGGCATTCAACAATGTTTTCGTATCCTACGATTTTTTTCAGATACGAACAAAATTTACGAGTGGTCCGGACCTGTCGTATATTTTACGAGCAGTCGGTCTGCTGTCATCCAGACGGAATTTCTCCACTAATAACTTCATATTTCGTTATTTAGAAAATATTTAGAGTTTAAAAAAGTCACGCACCACAATTGTTCTTGACAATAGGTTCTGTTTGAAGTCGAATTATAATTTTAAATGTAATAATGACTAACGGATTAAAGTATTTAAATTAAAATCAATTTGTTATCAATGCCGTTTTCTAACACTACAATATTAATATGAAGATCTCAAACTGAAACCAACTTAAATTATGAATTAATTTAAGTTTAATTTGTCTCGGTAACGCAGACTTCGGTAACGCAGACTTTAGGTTGACCTCCTCCTGTTCACTGTCATAGAGCTCAGATAGCTCAATGAGAAGAGTGTTGCGTTGCAGTTCCGAACCTTATGGGTTCAAGTCCCACATGGGACATCGTTTTTTTTTCCTCCTTTTAATTCATTCCAGATTTAAAAAACACAAGAAAACTATTTACAATACAACAAGAAATGAAGCATAAAGTCTTTTTAATCTGGAATGAATAAATAATCTAAAGAAGGAAGGAAAAAAAAATAGTCATACCTTGTGGGAATCGAACCCACAAGGTCTCAATAAGCGGTGCAATGTTTTACCCAGAGAGCCACCAGGACGCGTGTATATTTTAAGGTCCACATTTATTATAAACATACATTCTTTGGCATTAGTTGGTCATTTACTCCCATGAGTGACGCTGCTAATAAGGACAGATTTACTTTTCTCGATCAAGGAGAGCAGAACTTCAATCTCCGCACCGGTAGAGTTCTTCTTTTTACTTTTCGCTGTCATTTTATGAACGAACACGTTTTGCCTCTGAGGCAGGAAACGTAGCCTTATATGGTGTTTTGAGGGGTGGGAATTATGTAAATAACCTCTCCGCGTGCACGCGCAGGTGAATAGAACAGGTGGGATTCATCATAGTACGCAGCTCATTTACACACTTTTCCTGAGGATAGAAGAGTTTGTTGAATCTGACGTGGCATGTTCGTACGAACGCTTCGTACGAACAAAAGTAAGAGAAATTTAGGATAGAAATACGAACATGTTCGTGCATGAGGCCCAATGTTAGTATTTTTTTTAATCTAGACCCTGGGTTTTTGATCTGCTCCGAGACGGGATTATAATGAAATTATGACCCAGTTCTGACTGGGTTAAATGGGACCAGCAACTCTAAAAAGAGTCTCCCAGAGATTCAATATCCATCAAGGAATAGAGTTTATTTGGCTGGCTGCATCATGCAGAAAGGCTTTTTATTCACTGTATCTTTTTTCCTTACATGTTAAATGATATAAGGTCCAATGAGACATGTTAGATTATTTTCTATATCTGAAGCAGGGAGAGGAGGAGCACTCATCATCCATTTCAGAAGGTTTATTTTACCCACATGTAAAGTACAAGACCACAAACCCATGGCCATTGCCACCTCACATGTGAATGTGCAGGCCTTACACCCCCTAAGTGCAGTCTTGCAGAGAGTCATAAATCCAACCCCATAGTTAGGCCATTATACTTGACAGGCAGATGGCCCACTTTGTGGGATATATAATATGAGACATGATAATTTTTATAATGTTTATGTGATGTGGGATGATTGACACTTCTCTCATACATATTTCTGTATGTCTTTTTAGATTATGTTTTGGTGGGACGCATGAGTTTAGGGACATTTCATCCAGAATGTGTGACTGTTTTTTTGGACATTATGGGGCTCTTCAGTTGGACAACATTTCTGTGTGGTAATTTTCCTGGAGCAGAGGTCTGCTATAATGATGTTTCTGCATTTCACCAGTTATTCCTTCAGAAGTGCAGGTGTTCTTGAACGTCTGCAGAAAGGATGCTCCTCGTTTGCTAAAAAAATCTTCTGCTAAAAGTTCTTCTCTCTCCTCTCTGAGGTCAAGTGCAGTTTCTTCTCCTCCGTCAGTTCTCTGTGAAGTGTGTAGGCTTCGGAGTGTCAAGCATGTCTCTAAAAGTTTCAGGCTCCAGTGTGTCTCTCTGGAATTTTTTTTTTTTTTTCAAAAGTGAAACTTACTGTCACCAAGGCTGTTAAAGGCAGCAGTGCAGGAGGGCAGAGCACAAATGGAGAAAAGACAGGCTGCAGGTCTCTTTTCAAATACTAATCACTGGGGTTCCTTCCGGTTCTGTGAGGTGCGGAGGTGCAATGAGCTGCTGCTGAAAAACTCTAAAACTTGTGCGTGAGTATTATGATAAATCTTTGGTAAGTCCATATTTATTTAAATAAAAACTATATTAATTAAATATAAGATCATTTTAAAAAGTACTAAAATTTAATAACCAATATTTTTTCATTACTCCAACAAAACTGGACGGGGAGACTTTAGAGAGCCTTGAATTGTTTGTTGACGAGTATTTTGAAAGGTTAGTCATGAGTAAACCCGATGCTACATCCGGTGCTGCTAGCGATTCGGCTAACGCTAGTGCACCCAAGCCCAATGCTAAGCGGTACAGACAGGGAAGCTCTGACAGCGCATCGGAACCGTCCGCGGATAATTCAGACTTCACGGTAATCCTGGAGCCATATCATCAAGGTAAGAACTATTTCGGTTGCTAATATTAATTAATATTATTAAATATAATATTTATTAATATTACTTACCAGATACATGTATGTAATTTTTCAGCACAGCTCAGTGGTGGGATACACACAGATCATGGTGGTACACAAGGTGGGATGACACTTGATGTGGTAAGAGGGTTCTTTTGCTGTTTTTTTCCTATCTGAATTATGTTTTCCTGTATATCATTTCTCTTTCTTTTCTTGTCTATATTTTCTAACTTAACAATTATCAACGCACAAGCACAAGGGTTGTCATACATCTTTATATATCCATACAATTACTTCATAAATGAAAACTTCCCTGATTCATTTTCAAAAACGGCAATTACTCTATTTATAAATCATTAATAATTAATCCTTAAGGAATGTGTTTTTGTCTAGATCTATTATTATCTTTTATATTTGTGATAATGGGTGTGGTTTAGCCATATTATCATTAGCACAGGTATGGGTACATTAGGGTTTGTCACATGGAATATTAATGGAGCCGGTAGCCAACATAAAAAATATGGAATTTTTAACCAGATTAAGAGATTAAAGGCAGATGTTGTATTACTCCAAGAAATTCATTATTTGCCTCAACTGTGGATGAGCTAAAATCTTCCGAATTTCCTAATGTATACTCAGCCTGCTATAATTCAAGACAAAGAGGGGTAGCAATTTTAATACATAAAAATAAAAAAAATAAAAAGCTAAGTCTGGTCCTCTGGACATTCAAAAAACAAAACAAAAAAAAAGCAAAAAAATTGTAGAAACGTTTCGTCTTTCGTCTGAAAGACTTCCTTAAGGTTGGTTTATACTCCGTAAGACTCCTTGTCTTACGTCTTTTACCCCCCGTTGAGTGAAAAACGTTGCGCAACTTCTGGCTGCACTCCCGCTGCGATCCCCCGGTGACAGCTCGTCTTGTACGTGGCCCCCAAGCAGAACTGCAAGACGCCGACGATGCGGCTCGCAGCGTGTGATTGGTTCAAAGTTTGTGGGCGTTTTTTGTTTTTGCTTTGACAGACATGGATAGTTTTGAAGAGAAACTTGTATGTGCGCGCGCGCACGCAAACCGTGCGTCTCAGCACTTTGCGCATTGCACCCAACACACACACACACCAATACATATATATTTATATATATATATATACATATATATTTACGAACACGCGCGCGTACACAAAAGCATGCGCATGTAAAGTTGACAAAAGGAAGAGGATCGTGCCTGCGCGCAGCCTTTAAAAGAAAGAAAACTCCGCTGTCAAGCAACATGCCTCAGTACTGTAGTCCACTGGAAACGTGTTGCGCTGCCACTCCAAAGACGTGAGTTCGAATCTCACTTGGTTGACTTTTTTTTGTTATATAATACGGTTATACTCCCGCACTTAATTTACTGTATAGATATTTAGGGTACAGAGTGCAAAACTGTAACTAAGCCTATTTTTATTTTACAGAAGAGAGCCATAAGAATTATTACAAGAAAACATTACTGCCATCCATCAAATGTTTTGTTTTACAAATTGAAATTGCTAAAGTTTTATGATTTGGTTGACTATAATATTCTTTTATTATTGTTCAAAGCTCAGAATTTCTCATTACCCTCAAACATCCAAAGGCTTTTTGTAAAAAGGACTAGTAATTATAACCTCAAGGGAACAGATATATTTGTTATGCCACAATACAGAACTAGGTCTACTTTAGTACAGGGAATAGGACTGTGGAATGGTTTGGAAACTGATACTAAAACTTGCTATTAAAATTGCAAAGTCAATATCTATATTTAAGAAAATGATTAAAACAAAATTTCTGTACAAATATTCATAAATTGGTGTATATGCAAATTAATATTGATGGTTTTGTGTGAGAAATCATTTAATATCTTGTATTTTTTTATATATGCGATTGCTATATGAATTGATTGTTAATTTTGTTTGAAGAAGGGACAGAAATGAGATTTTTTCTTCTTCTTCTGCCTCCTTTCATTTCTTGTATTGTTTTGTTTTATAATGTGGTTTTGTAAATAATTTTCTTGTGTTTTTACAATTTGAAATGAAATTTTTTTTTTTTTTTTAATTCAACCAAGTGGGAATCGAACCCGAGTCTAGATATGGTTTGGAGTGGAAAACTGACGCCTTCCCCGCAGGACCACTGAGGCATGTTTATCTTTCAAGGTCCACATTTCTTTCAAACGAACCGCCCCTCATGAAATCCTGGCTAGACCCCCCCGAGGAGAGAAACTCGCCGAGTATGCAGTGGGAGGGAAGAGGGAGGGATTTATTATAATGTATCCCCCACGTCTTATAAACACTCAATGCGGTCGGTGACACACACGCAATTGCGTCATCGCTGGGCACTCAACGGGGGGTAAAAGACGTGAGACAAGAAGTATAAACCAGGCTTTAAGGCTGGGTTATACTCCGCAAGACTCCCTGTCTTACGTCTTTTACCCCTCGCTTTAATTGTTTCTCCTATACTAGGGCTGTCAGTTTAACAATCTTTTCTTGTTGTATTTTGTTTTCTGCGTGGATAAGTATTTTTCTATTATTCATGATTCTGGATAGTTTAATTCTCCCTATTTCTTTCTCAATGGCTTTTGTCAGTTTAATTGGATGCAGCTGTACCCCTTCCTGTTTGAACTCTATCATAACTGTCCATTCAATTTCCTTGTTAGTCTACAGTTCTTGTGTTTGTTTCCTCGAACTTGTATTTATTTTACACTTTTTGCTAGTATCTTCTCTCATATCACTTTCTTCCGACCAACTATTCGCTCTTTCCTGTCTTTTTCTTAAAATTATTTTCATTCTGGATGATCTTGCCATCTCCCACTCCATTTCACCTCCATTGTTTCCACCTGATGTGGAAGCCATGGAGTTACATTCAATGCACAGTTTATGCAACCGCCAACAACTTCAGTCCTACCGCCCTTGTTAATTCTGCCACGTCAAACCAAATTAGGAGATCCTGTCGTCTCCTGCTGCGATTCTTTCTTCCTCCTCCGCTTCTCAGAGCTCTCCAACCCTCAAAGAGAGGAGTGGCTGCAGCTGTGACAGGTGAAACAGAGAACAGGTGGAGATCATTGCAACTTCAGATTCACCTTCAAAATAAAATACAGATAAACCAGCACTGACTGTATACAAGTTATTAACTAAATGACCATCATTTTTTAACATGAATCATTACAGATGAATTATTACATTTTTATCACTAAACTATCAATCGATTCTGAATCGAAAATCGATCCTGGAATGAAAATCGTTTTAGAATCGAAAATCGATTTTAATCGAATCGATGCATCAAAAATCGTAATTGAATCGATTCTCCAGACACTGAATGATTCGCACCCCTATTATTTACTGTTCTTCCCAAGGCAAAAGGTTAGAAGTAGTTGGATTTTCATTCCAGGATCGATTTTCGATTCAGAATCGATTTTCGATTCTGAAACAATTTTCGATTCTGAAACAATTTTCAATTGAAATCATGAAAAGATTAAACAATAATGTAAACAAATAAAACATTTATTTAAAGCAATAATGTATGCTTGTAGCAAACATTAATAATGTCAAATAATACAGTATAAATACAGCAGTTGGGTATATGAATAGAATGCAGCAGCTTTAATCAGGTCCTGGAGGTCACTGGAGGTCATCCAGCAGTCAGTGTGCGAGAGGCAGGAGACACCCAGGACATGTCTCCAGTCCATCACTAATAATTCAAAATACAAACGTAAACAAAGATTTCAGCCTACTGTATTGCATAAACATTTAACTCAAAATAAAATAGACTTCAAAATCATATTGCATTCATCCATGTTTCAAATGTGTATGGATGGATTTTGTTTAAAATATTTGTTTGGTAAATCTTTTCAACAACAGCATCTATCCATCATCTTTACCCGCTTTATCCTTATCGGGTCCTGGAGGTCACTGGTTCAGGTCAGATTTCTTCTTCTTTCTGCCACATTTCATTTTATGTATTATTTCATATACATGTACTATGAGATATGGTTTTATTTTCTTTATCTTTTGGGTTTTAATGTTAATTTTTTTAAATCGATTTTGGGGCTTTTAGAATCGATTCTGAATCGCCAGGACTAAGAAAATCAATTTTTTTAATCGATTTTTTTCTGCACCCCTAGTAAATAACATTATTTTTGTTCAATTGTTTTCTGACTACATGCACATAGTAGCCTTAATTCGCTCTTATTTGAGGTGAAGTTGTCCTCTAGTATATATTTTTTCATTTACCCTTTATTTATGCAGGTAGTCTCATTGAGCCACAAGAACTCATTTTCAAGAGAGACATTCATTCATTCATTCAACCTTTAATTTAGTCAGGTAAATCTTATTGAGCTTCGAGGGCTCATTTACGAAAGCGACCTGCTACAAACTAAAGAACCTGTTTAGGGAGCAGATGGTGGGGGTTAAGGGTCTTGCTCAGGGGCCCAGAGTGGGGCAAATGAGGGTGGAGGGGTGTTTCACCTTTTCCACCCACATTTTTGATGTTGTCGGTACTGGGGCTTGAACCGGCGATCTTCCGATCACAGGCCCACCGTTTCTAACATCTGCGCCACCACTACCCCCAGTATTCCATCTACTTTCTTCGTAGTACCACATCATTGTGGTACCACCACCATGCTTTACAGTTCTCTCCAGCAAGTCCTGGGTCTTCCCCAGGGTCTCCTCCCAGTCAGAGATGCCCGAAACACCTCCCTAGGAGGTGCCTAGGAAGCGTCCTTACCAGATGCCTGAACCACCTCAACTGGTTCCTTTTGATATGAACGAGCGTGACTGAATGAAGTAAACACCTGAAATACTAAATTTAAAATAAATACTTTAACTTGATATGCTTTGTGCCCACAGTAATTCGAGATGGCAACGTCGTCCAGCTGGACGTGGACTCTGAGATCCGCCATGCTGTGGGCCCTGTGAACCCCAGTTCCACAGACACAAAGAAGCCAGTGTTTATTGGTGGAGCTCCAGGTGAGTGAGCAACAGCAGTAACTTCTCATACGTTTCCTTTTTTTAGCCACATCTTTCCTCATCAATCTTTCCTGTTCTCAGATCTGTTCCTCCCAGACAGCATTGCCACCAGGAAGCCCTATGTGGGCTGCATGAGGAACGTGATCATCAACCAGAGCCAGGCAAGCCTCAGCAAGGCCCTTCTGGTCAGTGGAGCTGTCAGCATTGGAACCTGTCCAGCAGCAGAACACTTTTATCAATAACTATCTCAAACGGCGGTGACCACATTCTTAGGATTTTTGTCTTAAACATACCCTCTAAAAATATCAATGTTTGTTTTCATTGGTTGATGCCTATTTATGTCTTATATTGTTTTGTTTTGTATCACACAACAAAATGACCAAAACATTCAAATGAACATGATCTTGTGTGAACCGAATATGAATTCATTATCCTGTGAATTTATTTAGAATGGAAACTTCCTTCATTCACACACTCTAATGCATGACATACAAACATTTTATTTGATCCTTCAGGAGAGCACGATCAATTTGTCATCTTTATGACAGGATTTTATTACAGACTCCATATGAAAACATTACTGTTTTGTACTGTTGGTTTTGTTAATAAATACATTTTTGCATCCATGTGAGCCTGTTTCGTTTTGGAGTATTCTCAGAAAGAAGTTTTAGTTTTCTACATCACCTTACAACCTAGCTGTTTTTATTACTTTAATACCATTTTATTTTCCATTGTTGTTTTCAATTTGTACGCATCTTTATAATTATCTATTGTTGTCCACTGTCGTCATCATTATTTGTTAGAACCAGGTCTCTCTTGTAAATGAGTCCCCGAGGCTCAATGGGATTAACCTGTATAAATAAAGGTTGAATGAAAAAATGACTGTGTAATAAGCTCATCTTGAAAAAAAGAAGGCTGCCATCTTGGATTTTCAGAGCCAATCAATCAGATTTAGTTTTAAATTCCATATAGACACTCTGGTGATGCTTGCCAGTCCAGATGTGAAACATCCTCACCTCTTCTCCAAAGTGAGAAACTGCACCATGACAGCAGTGACATTGTTCATCTCTGATCTGTGTGGCTGTTCAGTTAGTGACAAGCAGATTTTCAAACAATCATGAGAAGTTCACTGAAGACATGGCAGCGATGGTGGGTACATGGGCGTCCTTATCAATGATTGTTGTAAATGCAAGTTTCTGGAAGCATGGAACAGATGTCAGCACACCAGGTAAAGCAGACAGGCCATGGGGGAAATGTGGAGCAGGTCACATGGCACCTCCATCAACCATTTGTAATTACCCGCGTTCTGTTATATGTGTCAAACTCACAAAAGGGGGCCAAAATTAAAACCTTTTTCAAACTAAGGGCCAATTTCATAAACTACATTAAATTAAATCAGATACCCAACATCTTTTCTTCTTCACAGGTTCCTCAACAAGAGTTTGTTTGGTCCCAACTGGTGTTCTCTGTTGTGCTTTTGATATCATAATCAAAGATTACTGAAAAAATTCAAGAGATAGAAGTATTTTACATTTCACATACCATCATGAGGGCCAGATGAGATGCCAACGAGGGCCACTTTTGGCCCCCGGGCCTCGAGTTTGACACATATGTGTTACATGATCAGAACATGGCTTTAGTTAAAGAATGGATTAGGGAGAGTTGACGGACTTGAGCTAGCCTGGTTAAAACCAGACCCTTGTCCTTCACTTCGCTGAAGGGAAAATAGAATTGAGCGGAGCTGCATAGGAATGGCGAGGGCCAGGCTAGACTTGAGCCACTAAATGTGCAATTCCTTAATGAAAAATGGGCAGCTGTGTCTGAGTGGTTAGAGCAGTCGTCCTCCAATGCAAGTGTTGGGGGTTCGAATCCACCAGCAGTCACATGCTGAAGTGTCCATGGGCAAGACACTGAACCTCTCATAGCCTCTGTTGTGTCCCATCAGTAGATGAATGTGATTTAAAACTCTGATTAGTCTCTTTAGAATGATTTGTTTCTTGATTAGATAGAAAGACGCTATAGAAGTACAGTCCATTACCATTTAATGTGAAATAGTGTGCTGTGCCACATGACTGTCTTTTAATCTTCTACTTGTTTTTCTCCTTACCTCTTTAATTTTTTATAAATCTTTTGACACAGTTAGGATGACAGTTAATTGTGTAGCACTTGTTCAAATAACATTAAAGCTCCCCTGACATCATCTTTGAACTTTCCATAAAATGGCACAACATATATATATATTTTAACATTGAACTATGATCGTTTTTGCTAAAACAATGTTAAATTAATGAAAATTCCTCTCAAAAATAGTTTAAAATTAGCGCCGTTTTTTTACACGGTAAATCCGGATATTTCCGGTCACGTGACTGTGACGTCACATCCAGATTCCTGCTCCAACGCGCATTGTAAAACAATGGCGGAGAATGCAGACGCATCAGACGAATTTAGCAATTTAAAAGTTGATATTTTAGCGATTTGGCTTCAGTTCGTGAAGCAGAAGTTATTTTGAGTGATCAACAAGAAACAGCAGGGTTTTATTTTCTTCCTGCTGCTGCTGTTTTCATGAGAGGTGTCACGTTCAGGAAGTGAGCAGGTGTCTGAGTTCTGCAGAGGCTGATCGGGATAACTCTTTTACAGAGCACTGAAACGGTATTAATTAATTTATCTAATAATCATTCAACATTAATTTATAGTCTAAAAACATGAGTCCTTTTTAATTATCTGGTTTATTTTAGAAGTTCATTCAAACATACGTTCTGAAAAACACCATTCATATTTCCACTGTTGTACTTCGCATGTTTACATGTTCACTATATATAAATATATATAAAAACAGTAGTTTATACGTCAATCATTACATTTAAAAAGAAATTTATATCAAATACTGTCAAAATAACATATATTGATGTCATAGCTGAACATCAGGGTGTGTGTGTGTGTTTGTTTTGTGATCAGGCAGTCATATCAAGATGGTCTAGTGGTAGGGCTTTTGACTACAGATCCGAAGGTCGTGGGTTCGCGCCCCGGCCACTACCCAGCTTGGGGTTTCTATGAGTGCACACCTATTTCTCCAGCTCCCCGGGCGCTTTCGGGCTGCTCACTGCACCACCTGGTAGGTGGTTGGGTTAAATGCAGAGACGAATTTCATCTGTGTATGGGAACATATGCAGATGACAGGAATAGACATTATTATTATTATTATTATTA
>JBBPBX010046002.1:0-10485 GCA_038048925.1 Garcialebias charrua | reverse complement strand
ACTGCCTGATCACAAAACAAACACACACACACACCCTGATGATCAGCTATGACATCAATATATGTTATTTTGACAGTATTTGATATAAATTTATTTTTAAATGTAATGATTGACGTATAAACTACTGTTTTTATATATATTTATATATAGTGAACATGTAAACATGCAAAGTACAACAGTGGAAATATGAATGGTGTTTTTCAGAACGTATGTTTGAATAAACTTCTAAAATAAACCAGATAATTTAAAAAGGACTCATGTTTTTAGACTATAAATTAATGTTGAATGATTATTAGATAAATTAATTAATACCGTTTCAGTGCTCTGTAAAAGAGTTATCCCGATCAGCCTCTGCAGAACTCAGACACCTGCTCACTTCCTGAACGTGACACCTCTCATGAAAACAGCAGCAGCAGGAAGAAAATAAAACCCTGCTGTTTCTTGTTGATCACTCAAAATAACTTCTGCTTCACGAACTGAAGCCAAATCGCTAAAATATCAACTTTTAAATTGCTAAATTCGTCTGATGCGTCTGCATTCTCCGCCATTGTTTTACAATGCGCGTTGGAGCAGGCATCTGGACGTGACGTCACAGTCACGTGACCGGAAATATCCGGATTTACCGTGTAAAAAAAACGGCGCTAATTTTAAACTATTTTTGAGAGGAATTTTCATTAATTTAACATTGTTTTAGCAAAAACGATCATAGTTCAATGTTAAAATATATATATATGTTGTGCCATTTTATGGAAAGTTCAAAGATGATGTGAGGGGAGCTTTAAAGGTATTCTGATTCTGACTAAATACAACAAGTTCATCAGAAATGTAGCAGTTCTGTCTTCTGTCAACACAAACAGAAGACAGAATGATGAGTGCTGACAGCTCCGTTCTAGTTTTTGGTTGTTACATTTTTTATAAACATTGAATTTTTAGGACAATCAGTGAGAGATTTAACAAATGTTTCATATGCAGATTCAAATAAATTGATCAGGATTATGAATTTAAAAGGTTTTTAATTTCCAAGTTACATTGCTGTAAAACTGGGGCTGTGGTAGCTCATTGTCACCGTCTCATAGTCCTGAGGCTGCAGGTTTGAGGACAAAAGTGGACATCCAGTGGACACTTTACTGCCCCCCGCTTAAGAAACTCCCTCCCTGAGAGCTCCACAGTCACTGGTTGACTTTAAAAAAGGCTTAAAGACCTTTCTTTTTAAGTGAACCTACTCTGCCTCCACATGATTTTACCTTTGATCTTAGTTGATACCATCATTGATTTTACTTGATTTTATCACTTGTTTTTATTTGATCTTTGATTTTGTTGCACTTTGTAGCACTTTGAGATTTTCGTTAATGAAAAGTGCGTTATAAATTAAATTCATTATTATTATTACACTATGACCACGTTAGAGCTACAGTGGTGCTACAGCAAGCAAAATGTGCTCGTAGTGTTCAGCTGTGCAGTTTGACACGTCTATGCTAAAGTGTTTTAAATTTCAAGTTTGGAAAAGAAATTGTCCACAGATGGATGAACAGCGTTGTACCGTAATGTGTCCATCTTAGGACGAGTGTTAAAATGATTTAAAAGAACAAGCAGAACGCCAATGTTCCCCGTCGCTGAGGCATTTGAATGGTGAATGTTTGTAGTTTTTGAGAGGAGTGGTTTTTTTTTAAGATTGTGAACATGAAATGCAAGTAAACCTTAATGTTTTTGATAGAAGATATTCAAGTGGGGAGGAGTTACACAGTGGAAAAGAACAGAGGGGAGAAATTATGTCCACAACCAATGGTGGAGCTAGGGGGTGGCCAATAGTGGTGTTGCCCACCATAAATGATCCTTTGGCCACCCCAATCATTTGAGGAAACTATTCTTTTAAGAAACATAAAAACTAGAAAGCAGAGTTGGTCGACTTACAAATGTGCAATTTTCAGTTTTTATTTTTTGACTCAATGGGATTAACCTGTATAAATAAAGGTTGAATGAAAAAAAAAAAAGTGAGGGAGACGTGTTCTTAAGTTTACTGAATAGTTGTTGCTTTTTTCCGTTGCCGTTCATAGATCTCATCAGCGGATGATAATTAAAATTTGTTTAGTGGTTCATGACATATTTTACTAACAGACAGAAACATGTACAAACAAAAAATATACTGTATAGTCTGCCTTTCAGCAGTAGGTGATAATTTATACAATTTATTTTATACCATTTGATTCAACACAACTCAACTTAAGAAAAAAATAAAATATTTATTTTAAAAAAAATCACAGTTTGACGTCATAGTTAGAAAGAGCTGAAGCTCTGCTCAGGGTCACATGACTCTGAAAAGGCACATCACTCAATTTGTGCCAGAACAACTGAAACCAACGTCAACAGCTTAACTAAGACACTGAAGAGTTTTTCACAGCATCACTGGAACATTTGAACAACTGTGCAAGAAAAATATACACCCAAATGTTCCAAAAACTTAACCCAGAACATCAAGACAAACCCAGGCTGGTGGTGAGCTTTTAACCAGTTCAGAGTTCTGCAGCAAATATTCAGAGGGATCCGTTTTTACGTGGGACAGATCCAAGGTGATCTACTCCAGAGACAGGACCAGAAGAAGTTAGACGAAGCCACGAAGGACTAGTTTACATGACGTACTGCAGCCGGCCACTAATCAGATATTTTCTTGACTGAAAAAAAAAAATCCCCAAAAATAAAAATACTTTTCCTGGTCAGGTTCATTTGAAGAAAAATATTGGAACAATACAAGTAAAAAAAAAACATTTAAAAACAAACAGTAGAGCAGCGGTGAACAAAGTTTTGACATTTTTACTGATTTTTAACCTAAAATAAATACGTTTAGTGACACACACAGGGTTTCAAAAATGTTTAATATGTTCAGAAACAAAATTAGTTCCTCATATTTAAAGGGATAGTCTGGTGATTTTTGTATTGATGTTCTTTCAAATAGTTTTCAATAGTACCTCATCAGTCAGGATGTCATTTATAAAGCAGAGTGTGAACTAAAGGGCAAAGTCTTTGTCTAAGTTTGGTTCATGGCTAGACAAAGACGGAAAATTGTTTAAAAAAATTAAAGCCTTTTTTTTAATACAAAAAAAGTTTTTGGCAGTGAAAGAACACTACCTTGTCTAATACTAAATGTCTACACTTTTTCATGACGTTGCATTGCTGTTGGTTGTTTTCTCAAAGTGTGCGTCTTCACATCAGTAAGTCAGTTTCGAAGGAAAGTTTGAGTTTTAAAGCTGATAAAACTAACTGGTTCTTGTTTGCTGCTTTTAGCCTAGCCTGGATGAAGACTGTTGCTCCTTTGTCCAAACTTTGTTCTCTATGACTGATGGCAGTCAAGTTATTAACTACTGACAACATTCACCCCTTCAAAAATGACTAGACTATTCCTTCAAGCTTCAACGTTCTGACACAAAGGTAGAGGCGGGACAATGAGTATCACAGAACTTTTGCTTAAACTAAAAGAAGACAAACACACAGAAATGTACAATTAGTCTCAAAAGTAGTAATGAAAGCGTACAACATCTGTATGCAAACAAGATCAACAAATGCACAAACAGTTGTTCAAGTGTGCGTAGCGTCTTTCTACTTTTTCAGTTTTAAATGTGTACACCTGAAAACGTTGGTGAATACGTTTGAGACCAATTCATCTCCACAGCAGGATCTGCTCTGATGGTCAGACTTAAAATGGACATGGAGCAGAGTGACCACGGCACCAGAGAAGCATCAGATCGACTGCACTTGGTGAGCAGTTCAACTTAGAAGCACTTCCTGAAAACAATCTGTGGTCCATACTCCTCGTATTCCTCCTGACTGATCCACGCAGAGCTGAAGGTGGGCATGCTGGCCAGAACCGCTCCTCCACTCCACACCAAGAAGTCTCTGCCTTTGGGGCTTGTCACGCTTACAGCCGATCCTACGTTTACAGGCACCAGGCCTTTAATTTCAGATTGGAGACGCTCGGGCAAGCCTGGCAGTAGGGTGTTCCCACCTTCAGTCAGAGACGGCAGAAACAGTCAGCAGAGATCAAAACACTAAACAGAAGCAGCTTGAACAGCACTAAGAGAACCAGCTGATACCTGACAGCACAATGTTTCCCAGGAGGCTGCGCCGCAGGTCCATGTCTGAGCTCACAACTGACTTAAAGAGGCTCTCGTGCATCCCACAGTAGTCGTGACCAATCAGCTCGGGTTTAAACAAAATCTCTGGAGCCCTGAAGGAGCAAGAAAAAATAAAATAAATATTTGTTCATCTTTTACATCGTCCCTATTGAAAAAGAAAATCTTAGCAGGATTTACCAAGATGATGTTTAACCCTTGTATTGTCTTCTGGGGGGAAATCAGCCATGAGTTCATTTTTGTCCAAGTATTTATTTTATTTTTTAGATTAAGTCAATAAAACATGAATTTTCTGACAAAGCCAAAAAAACATTGTATTTTAATTTTGTCAGAATTATTTCAAATGCTCTCTTAACCTCACAGTAACTTTATTAGACTCTCGTGTTCCTGAGAGGAGAAAAAAACAAATTGCTCACATTAGAATACACTTTAACGACAAATCCCATTTTTATCGTATAAAATAATGCATTCTTCACGTTAATGTTTTTTTCTCTTTACACATCGTGCACCATGCTCCTGCAGCTCGCTAGTATACCCAGGTCAGTGAAAGCAAAAATCAAAACTGAAATTGGTGCTGTGCATGAGTAGAGGTAAAAATAAAATAATCAAGAAAAATAAAATTTGAAAAAAATTATTTTAAAACATCTTCATGTCTGACCACCAGCTGACACGTGATTTTGACCGAAAACAAGGCCTCGTTTTAGGCTACCAGATCTGAAGGGTCCAGTGGGCTGGAGGGTCTTCACAAAACCCCCGATTGGAACTCTCTTCAAGAAGGTCAAAAAATTAATTTGAGCATACTGCCATTTTTTTTGTTTCAAAAATGGCCATAAAATAAGTTGTTAAGTTAGTTCAAAATAAAAATTTAAAAAGGGAGTTTTTATTTATGATGAAAATGACTTCAAAAGAGTATCCATCCATCCATCCATTTTCTTCCACTTATCTGGGATCAGATTGCGGGGGTAGCAACTAGGACTGGGGCCGATCCGATCCAGTCTCCGTATTGGGCTCCAATCCCAGCATAAATTACGTATCGGATTTTTACGATCCAACCTGTAGAGATTTCCGATCCATGATGTATGTCTCTGCGTCTCCAAGTAAAACTTCTCATGTGATTCCTGCCAGCTGCTCTGCAAGTTGGCTTCTATGGAATGGATTTCCTGAATAGAGGCGTGTCTCATCGAATAGAATAGAATATATCTTTATTGGCATATTTGCACCAAGGTACAAAGTTTTGCAATTGGCGCACGCACCATCCGAAGAGGGATGTGCGCACGGAAAGTCGCAGCAGTATAAAACCGCGCCACCAACAATAAGATATGGGAAAAGGAACATACAGTCGGGTAATCATGGTATTCAAAAAAGAATCTATCACAGTTTGTCTTAGGACACTCTATGATAAAGTCCAAAAAACTCTACCAGCTTTAGCACGAATAAAGACAAGACATGTTGCATTTTGATGACAAGCAGGGAGATTTAGTCCGTGAGTAATCATTCCAGATAATCACCCCGTGAATTATAAATTGAATTCATTATTATTATTATTATTATTATAAGCACAGTCTGCAGATGTCTCAGCTCGGCTCCATCCGAACGCACACACAGAGACCTCTGGAGGGAGGGGGGGGGGAGGGCAGCGAGTTTAGAAACTCTTGTTGTTATCAACAGTTGTTTGTAAAGCGTAGACCTGCAATGTATAGCTGATAGCTAGTTGTTAGCTAGTTGCTAATAAACAAACGCGTACGTGTGTATTTTCTTTACAGGGGAGGCGTCGCTGGACTGGCAGAGTCCTGATTTTTTTCCCTCTATGTTTGTGCACAAACTAAACACATTTCATTCATTCATTCAACCTTTATTTGTGCAGGCTAGCCTCGTTGAGGCCCAAGACAAAGACGGAAAGATGTAAATAATTAGCCTTGTCCGCTCTTCATTCTTTTTGTTACTGTTTTGCTCTGTTCCATTGTCATGATATTTAATATGTACATATATGTACATATTGTTAGCCTTAGCAGCTAACAAGATGGCTACTAAAGCGTTAGCCGTCTTGTTAACTACCAAGGACCGTGTCTTTAGCGATATGATAAACTGCTGCTTTATTAATGTTGCGCTTCCTCTCTCTGTTCCTCTAAAAGGCACATAGTACGGCTAAATGAACTCTGAATGATTTCAAATAAGAAGACGGGTCTGTCATCTAGCTGTAGCTTCACACACGCTCTGTTGTGTTTACTAAACATCTCCGGAGTCTCCTCTATTGCCCGCCCACACTGGAGAAGCAGGAAGGGGAGGGGGAGCGCGGCTGTGTTTTTGTGTGGAAGAGGTAGAAGGAGGGGCCGCCTGGGAGAAAGAGATGGCAGGATTTTCAAGTATAAAACTATATAGTTTATATCGAGATAGTCTCAACTTATATTGCAATTTTTTTTATCTCAATATTTAAAAAATATCGAGATATCGCCCAGCCCTACTCAAAACCATACGGAAGTAATTCTCAATGGCCTCTCTGAACTCCTCCCATTCTCGTTTTTGCCTCAAGCCCCCAGTATAGCTGTGCGTTGGGCATCACGCCGCTCGACGCGCGCGTGCTAAGCGCAGGCAGTTCACATTATAGCTCAGCGTGACGCTCCAGCGTGAAGCTCCAAATTCTTGACATAATTTGAGCAGCAGCAGGGCGGAGCGTTTACCTACGGGACAAATTGAGGTCGCTGATTGGTCATTTGCTGACACGCCTACTGAATTGATTGACATGTCGGGTGGGAGAAAAAAATGCAGAGGGCTGCGCAGCGGTTTTCTGTGTTTATATGTTAATAATCTAAAAAATAAAATAAAAACAGGGAGAGGTCCTGCAGTCCACAGCCCACCAGGAAATATTTAGAACATGGCGCACCCACGTTGGACATGACTTTAGTTCGCCCGTGACAAGTTCATTCATTCCTCCTCATCGGAGGAGGAAGTGAATTGAGGGAACACTGCAGGTAATGAAGGCCTGAGAGCACATGTTGTAACTGCACTGACGGCGTGACAAGTGGGAGGAGATATATAAGAAGGTAGCAGACCTAGAAGTGATTCATAGATGAAGATGAACCAGTGAGAGAGCCTACGTATAGATAATGACCAACTGACCAAGGAGTACAGAGTGCAGTGATGGGTATAGTAGTTACAACCAGTTATGAATCTTAACGCGCCATGGTAGACAGCATCTAGCATCTGCATGGAGCTGGCAGGAGCATTCATGTAAATAATGTCACCATAGTTAATGGCCAGTAGCAGTTTGAAGGTGTTTTCTGACATTCAGAGGCTAGATCTATTTCTGAAAAAGAAACACAGTTTTAATTTCAGTTTCTTTATCAAGTTTTCAACATGAGGTTTAAAAGAGAGATATGCATCAACCAAAATTCCCAAGTATTTGTAAGAATCTACAAGCTCAATAGGAAAACCATGCATGGATAAGATAGGAGGAAGAGTTGCTGGCACCAACTTTCTGTTGGAAAACAACATCCCTTTGGTGTTGTCAGCATTTAGCACCAGCTTGAGAAGGAATAAGTCTAACTGAATGATGTCAAATGCAGACTGTAGAAGCTGGAAAACCTTGGCAACTGTGTGCTCAGCAATAAACAACAGTACAGTATTGTCAGCATAGAGATGCAAGGATTAGGGGTGGAACGACTATATTTTTTAAAGTCAACATTAACGTGATAATAGCCGAGTCAACATTGACTAGTTGATGACGTCATAGGAACTCCATCCATCCATCCATCCATTTTCTTCCGCTTATCCGGGGTCGGGTCGCGGGGGTAGCAGCCTAAGTAGGGAGGCCCAGACTTCCCTCTCCCCAGCCACTTGGAGCAGCTCCTCTGGGGGAATCCCAAGGCGTTCCCAGGCCAGCCGAGAAACATAGTCCCTCCAGCGTGTCCTGGGTCTTCCTCTGGGTCTCCTCCCGGTGGGACATGCCCGTAACNTGCACAAATAATATAATAATTTCAGAAAAAAGTCATATTATTTACAAAATAATAAAACAACAAAACATTGGGTGTATATCTAAAAAAGCTAAGTCTGGTCCTCTGGACATTCAAAAAAACAAAACAAAAAAGCAAAAAAAATTGTAGAAACGTTTCGTCTTTCGTCCGAAAGACTTCCTCAGTCTGAGTTGCTGTATTCAGCTCAGTCTTATAAATAGCACCCTCTCACAGTGGATCAACCAGTTGGCTGATGACAGCCGAAACCAGCTGCTCACATGATCAAGGAGGACCATCAGCCTAACGATGGATCGTTAGCACCCTGATGGTTGTTTGCTATTCACAGAGGGCTGAGTGATACTAGCAATAACAGCATTGTAAGAGGGGGACAGTTGAACCCGGAGGCCTCCACCTCTGTTTAATGATGGACGGTTTCTTTTCACAAAGATGGCCTCCTTTACTCCTCTCTCAAACCATTGTTCCTCTCTATCAAGGATGTGAACATCTTCATCCCTGAAAGAGTGACCGCTGGCCTGGAGATGAGTGTAGACCGCAGAGTCCTGACCTGATGATGTTGATCTTCTGTGCTGGGCCATCCTTTTGGCCAGTGGCTGTTTAGTTTCCCCGATGTAAGACTGATCACAGCCCTCCTGACACTGAACAGCATACACAATATTACTCTGTTTGTGCCGGGGGACTGGATCTTTGGGATGAACCAGTCTTTGCCGTAATGTATTTTGGGGTTTAAAAGCCACTGGGATGTTGTGTTTAGAAAATAAATGTCTCTTTCGGATGAAAGACGAAACGTTTCTACAATTTTTTTGTTTTGTTTTGTTTTTTGAATGTCCAGAGGACCAGACTTAGCTTTTTTTTATTTTTCTACCTGGATTATTGAGCATGCGTCAGGGTATTGGGTGTATATTTATGCTCCTACCATTTGCCATCCTGCAAACAAGTCACAAGAAAACCTAAACGATTATTAAGCTGCAAAAGTGAAAGAAACATGCTGCATGTAAAAAATAAGGCTAAAAACAGAGGGGCAGGTAGACTCCACAGCCCCGCCGTTAGTTTTATTTTATTTAATCCACCACCATGGATTGGGTGGAATGTAACTGAGGGCAGCAGGGCATGTGGTGGTGGAGAAACTTATACTTACTGTTTTATAGTTTTTAATGGTCGGCGGCCGCGTGTGTCCGCTGACGCAGCAGCTGGTAAGCTTCTGGTGGGGCTCTTGCAGCCGTTCATCTGGACTTTTTTGTTTGTCTTTTAAACAGGCGTGGCTGGTGGTGATCCAAATTGGATAGTCAGCCGCGCGCGTCAGCTGATGCAACCCAACCCGACCATCCAGCACATTATTTTGGTTTGGGCCAGTGTGGCCATGTTAGAAATGACAGCCCTACCGCCCTGTTGTTTTTAGTTTTATTTTATTTACCGTAATCCACCATGTGGATTGGGTGTAATAGGGCTGGGAACATCGGGGTGGGGTGTGTGTGACTGCGACAAGTCAATGTGAAATATAAAAACTAGCGAGATGCCCTGGAATAAACTAGATGACTGGTCTATTCAGCCCTTAGCAAGTATGAGTCAGGAATGTCTTGACCTACATTATTTATATAAATTGCAAAAAAGAGTAATTCCTAAAACTGAGCCTTGTTGCACACCATTAGTGACCGTTAGATAGCTAGATGAAGTATGGTTATGTAAAACACACTGCTTCCGACCTGAGAGATAGTCTGAGAATGAACCAACACATCTATGGTATCAAAGGCTTTGGACAGGTCTAAGTAAAGTGCAGCATAGTAATCCTTAGTGTCCAAAGCTTCAACAACATCATTACCTTAAGCAAAGCAGTCATTGTGCTATGTTGTTTCCTGAACACAGATTGGAGGGATGATAAAATACTTTTATTATTTTTTCTTCTTTTGGTTGCTCCCTGCATTAGGGGTCGCCACAGTGAACTAAGTCGCACGAAGACTTGGCAGTTGTTTGTACACCGCATGCCCTTCCTGATGCAACCACAGACCACCGAGCTACCACAGCCCTCTGTGTGGAGCAGAGAGCTGCTATCTAGTACACCCGGAGGAACAGATGGTGCGTGTCAAGGGCCTTGTTCAAGGGCCTGGAGTGGGGCAAATGAGGGTGGGAGCAGGTGTGGGTGCTTCACCTACCCACCCACATTTTTTATGTTGTCTGTACCGAGGCTTGAACAGACCATCTTCCGATCACAGGCCCACCTTCTCTAACCTCTGCGCCACCACTCCCCTAGGGAAGATAAAATATTTAAAAAGACCAAATACTTATTGACTTGAGTATTTATCAATTTTTCTAAAACCTTAGCTAAAATACAGAGTTTGGAGATTGGTTGATAATTGTTCAATATAGTGGGGTCTCCTCCCTTCAACAATGATAGC
>JBBPBX010046001.1:10577-26768 GCA_038048925.1 Garcialebias charrua | reverse complement strand
GGAATAAATAAAGCTGCCTCCCCTCGGACTGAGCTCCCTGCTTCCTGAACAGGTAAGAGTCAAATACATACGGTGCAGACCTAAATTAGAACCTGCCGTTTCTGCTCATCTAACTTCCTGCTTCCCAAACTGAAGACAAATAGCTCAAATCTTAACTTAGATTGATAATTTTGTTGTTTTATTTCTTGTTTGCCATGAATATTTATATGGGGCATTCTAAAGACGTTCTTTCTCCTACGTCACAAATGTTGCATTCGCTTGTAGTCGGATTTTTCAGAGAAAAGCTGTTTTTCATTTCAGACTCAGTTTGGAAGGAATTTTCATTAATTTATCATTTTGCTTGCAAAAAAGAACATAGCTGAATGATAAAATATATATATCTTCTATCATTTCATGCAAATTTGTAAGATGATGTCAGTGGACCTTTAAGGTGCGTTGTGACCTTACAACACCCGACAGTGTCGCTTATAAAACTAAATTGGACATGGCAGGTGAGACTTTTTAGAAAATGGTGATGGAGCAGAAAACTGCAATGTGTGCACCTCAATCACAGACCACTTCAAATTCCAGCATGAACACACTCTTTATTCATGTTTTATATTATTGTAGTAAATCTTTAAGAAACATCTCAGCCCGAATTAGGAATAAAAAAACCAACATGTTTTACATTATAGATTCCTAATGGTCTTTAGAAAAAAATTCCAATGGACAAAATATTTGAACACAAATCACAGATCAAAAGTTTAAATTGAGAGAATGTATCATTTTAAGGGAAAAATATGTTGTTTCAAAATTTCATGGCGTCAACAAATCCCAAAAAAGTTGGGACAAGTCCATTTTTACCACTGTGTGTCATCCCCCCTTCTTCTTCCAACACTCAACAGACGTCTGGGGACAGAGGAGACCAGTTTCTCAAGTTTAGAAATAGGAATGCTCTACATTCATGTCTAATACAGGCCTCTAACTGTTCAATCATCTTGGGCCTTCTTTGTCACACCTTCCTCTTTATGATGCACCAAATGTTCTCTATAGGTGAAACATCTGGACTGCAGGCTGGACATTTCAGTACCGGATCCTTCTCCTACGTAGCCATGATGTTGTGATTGCTGCAGAATGTGGTCTGGCATTATCTTGTTGAAAAATGCAGGGTCTTCCCTGAAAGAGATGACGTCTAGATGGAGCATATGTTGTTCTAGAACCTGAACATAGTTCTCTGCATTAATGGTGCCTTTCCAGACATGCAAGCTGCCCATGCCACAAGCGCTCATGCAACCCCATACCATCAGTGATGCAGGCTTCTGAACGGAGCGTTGATAACAACTTGGGCTATCCTTGTCCTCTCTGGTCCAGATGACATGGCGTCCCAGTGTTCCATAAAGAACTTCAAATCGTGACTCATCTGACACAGAACAGTCTTCCATTTTGCCACACTCCATTTTAAATGACCCCTGGCCCAGTGCAAACGTCTGAGCTTGTGGAGCTTGCTTAGAAATGGCTTCCTCTTTGCACTGTAGAGTTTCAGCTGGCAACGGCGGATGGCACGGTGGATTGTGTTCACTGACAATGCTTTCTGGAAGTATTCCTGAGCCCATTCTGTTATTTCCTTGACAGTGGCATTCCTGTTTGAGGTGCAGTGACATTTAAAGCTAGATTTATACTTGACGCGACGCGCAGCGCGCGAGGGTGCGCGCTCCAAAAGTGACGCAATTTCACAGTCCCCGCCCCTGCGCGTTGGCCCCGCGCAGGGGATTAGCGCGTGCCGTGCACCTCTGAAATTTTGAAACTCCGCAAGCCTAGAGCGCGCGCCGCGCTTCTGACGGACTGGGCTCAAAACAAGATGGACGCTTTCGAAGCTGCTCTGGCTGAACTCATCCGCAAGTATCGCCATTTGTATGATCCCTCTATGAGAGAACACAAAGATCAGCAAATGGCACAAAATTCATGGAAGGAGATTGCACAAGCGATGCAGAAGGAGGAAGCAGTCTGTAGAAAAGCTTGGAAAAACATGCGGGATCGCTTCGTGAAGGCCAAGAAGAAGTGACCAAAAGTGGCGATCCTGGCACCAACAAACCAGTGCCAATCATCGTTGTGGAGCTGAGTTGGCTGTCGAGTTTTATAAAACACGAGAAACGGACACAAATATGGAAAAAGAGGTAAAAATGAAAGAAAAAAAATTAGTACTGCTTTTATTACAGCTAGCATAGCATGGAATACAGCAGGCCATGCTGTGCAGCCTACCATGTGTTGTTTCCCCTTTGTAGTCATATAAACAATAAACTGTGAGAATGAATGACCAAAACATGGCTTAATGAAAATATAAATCAAGCTGCTGACCAGTAAATGTGAAATAGTGGAAATAACCATTTTAGATCTGCACACCTCAACTGTAAACAAATTTAGCCTATATGTCTGTTGATGCTTCACCTTCTGTTTATTAAGCTAACAATTACACAAACATTTGTTTTTATTTAACACATATGTGCATTGTATCCGTTACCGTTTCATTTTGTACTGATGGATGTCAATGTCTGTTTTTTAGCCTGAAGAAACACCACAGAGCCAAGCACAGGACGATACATGGTGCCTCGACCAGACCTTCACCCCCATCGACCATGAGTCCATCACACCCATCGTCTCTCACAACCTCACGCCTACCGGCCATCAAACTGGCAGTACTTCAAACGCAGGGTGTTTTCCCTGCGTTTGATGCAGAGCAGGACTTCCCCGCTGCAAAGTAGCTATATTATTGTTTTAAGTGACAATGTATGAGTGTGTGCAACATCTTTTTCTTTTTAGCTAAAATAAAAATGAAGTCGTTTGAGACATTTCGTAATCTCCATCTTACAACATTACATGGGACCGTTCAATACTACCGTTTACATTTATAACTACTGTTAACATTTACACTACTTTTTTATATTTAGATTTATTACTACTGTTTACATTTAATACTACTGTTTACATTTCAACTACTTTTTTATATTTAGATTTATTACTACTGTTTACATTTAATACTACTGTTTACATTTCAACTACTTTTTTATATTTAGATTTATTACTACTGTTTACATTTAATACTATTTAACTACTGTTTACATTTACACTACTTTTTTATATCTACACTACTGCTGATATACATATATTTTTTAATAGCCTTATTGCATATGCCACTTTACCTCTATACCAACATCAGCTACCTCATGCATATACTGTGTACATAAACTTCATATGCTGCTTTGTAACTCTTTTACAAATGTCAATGCCAGAACTTTCTTTTTATTTTATAGATATACTTTTTACACTTTTATACTACTATTCAAAAAACTCAGGACAGTATTAGACTTTTGTCTACTTATTTCATTTTATGCTTATGTTTATTAGATGTTTAGTGTTTTAGTGTTGGTGTAACTTTTCATACTTTCATACTACTACTATGCAAAAATTACTATGCATATACCTGTACTCAGGACAGTATCACACTTTTGTTATTTCATTTTATGCTTGTTTATGCAATTTCAATACTGTGTATGTCCTGTACATATTGCAGTTTTTACAATAAAGTTGACTTTGACTTTTGACTTTGACCCTGTATTATTAAAATAGGATTAAGCCACATTTAGGTTGTAATGTAAGTGAGTAAAGTTTTATCAATCTAAAGTGGAAAGCACAAAACATATTTTCATATCAACATGTCAAATTTGGAAATAAACAAACATTACTAAGTACCAGGATCAAAATTAGATTTTTAAGTGCATCAGGGTATTTTTACGTGGTTTTTCCTCAATATCTTCATTGATGCTTGTCCATAAAAAAAATACAAAGTATTGTTGTGGTTTTATTTTTGAAAGTTCATTCAAATGATACATTTGTAAGGCATAATTACACATTTATCAATTATTTTCAGAAAGCATGCAATTCTTGGAACACATTTAAATCAAAACACTATCTCTACAGGTTTCTACACATTCCACTTCACACTCCTGGTGAAATAAAGGATACTACAGAGTAACTTTCACTGTAAGCATCCTCTCCGTACCACCGCGTCCTGCCAGGGTACAAGACCCTGCGGGGTCTGAAAGAAACCCTTCAGGTCATTTCGGACACCATTTGCTGCCCTTGACGCACGTGCAGCTGAGAGTCGTCCTGGCGCCAAAAGGCTGTCCCCCTGCACCTCTCTTCTCCATTCACCTGGCACGAGGTCCCCGGCTGCTGTAGCCCCATCGACAAAACTGGGCGGGATGTACCTGGATACTGCTGAGTTTGTTGAATGTGTGAACCAAAAAGTTGTGCAGAGCCACACACGCCTTCACCGCGTCCACAGTCTTATCAGGGTGGAACTCTATGGGGCGACAAAAGATCCGCCAGCGTGCTGCCAGGATGCCAAACGTATTTTCGATGACACGCCGCGCTCTTGAATGCCGGTAGTTGTAGATTTTGCGCCCATCATCAAGGTTGGTACCTGCAAGATGAACACTTGTGTTTAGATCAATATGTGTGGTTACTCCTAGTAGCAAACTATATAACGGATACATTACACAAATACAACATACAGTACCTGGATAAGGGCGCATCATGTTCACATGTAATGGGAAGGCTGCATCTCCGAGGAACACGTGAGGGACTTTGATGTTGGTGCCAGGCAGGTTGTCAGGTCTGGGCAAGTCCAGGGTCCCACGAAGAAGCCGTGAACCAAATTCACAGCTCTGGAAGATGCCACCATCACTTTCACGGCCATATGAGCCTATATCCACCATGGTGAAGCGGTATTTGGCATCACACACCGCCATCAGCACAATAGAGTGAGTTCCTTTGTAATTGAAGTAGTCACTCCCTGCATTTGGCGGTGCTTTCATCTGCACGTGTTTTCCATCCACACAGCCTAAACAGTTCGGGAAATTCCAGACTCTCCAAAACTCACGTGCTATTTCTGCCCACTCCTGACCTTTTGGCATCGACACAAAGTCTGACTTCAGGGCGTTCCAGATAGCTTGGCACACCTCAGACACTATCAGGGAAACTGTAGTTGCACCAAGTTTGTAGCTGGCTGCTACACTTTTCTGGTTGCTACCTGAAGCCAGGATTCTTAAAGTCACTGCCAAACGCTCGGGTAATGTCACAGGACTGCTGTGGGTCCTTCCATGTTGCATAAAAGGCGAAATACGATGTAGCAGGTCATCAAATCTGCCTGCAGACATGCGGAAGTAACTGAAGTGCATTTGCTCGTCATTGTGCCTCCGCATCTGCTTCACCAGTATGGTATATTCCCCATCAGTACGTCTCTGAGAGTGTAATGGCCGAACATACCATCTCCTTCTGCGTCTTCTTCGTCTCATTAAAATTGCAAGACACAACATCTGTTGTTCAATTATAATTTGCTCCTCTAATAAAGACAGTTCAAGAAGCGAGCGGGGAGCCATTTTGTTTGTGTTCTGACGTCAAACAGTTCTTCTTCTACGGTAGATTTCTTCTTCTACACCCTTTCTTGTAACATATGCACAGGTTTGAGAGGGTACTGCCACCTGCTGGTCGGTAAAAGAACAGCACTTTGCCATGCGCCGCCGTGCGTCAACCATTAACACAGAGGCGAAACTGTAAACTCAGGCGGCAGCCTGCAGACCAAAGCGAAAGTATAACTCAGCCTTAAGGGCCCGGAGATCACGAGCATCCAGTAGAGTTTTACGGCCTTGACCCTTACGCACAGCGATTGTTCCAGATTCTCTGAATCTTTTGATGATGCTATGCATGGTTGATGATAATTTAAAACTACCCTGATGCTGCTCAATAATCCAGGTAGAAAACTCTAAAAAAGCTAAGTCTGGTCCTCTGGACATTCAAAAAACAAAACAAAACAAAAAAATTGTAGAAACGTTTAGTCTTTCGTTCGAAAGACTTCCTCAGTCTAAGGTGCTGTATTCATCTCAGTTTTATAAATAGCACCCTCTCACAGTGGATCAACCAGTTGGCTGACAGCCGAAACCAGCTGCTCACATGATGAAGAACATGGGCGTAGCCAGAATTTTATGAGGGGCGGTTCGTTTAAAATAAATGTGGACCTTCTCAGATAAACATGCCTCAATAGCTCAGTGGAAATAGCGTTGGGTTGCCGATCCAAACCTTATGGGTTCAATTCCCACATGGTACAACGTTTTTTTTTATTCATTCCAGATTAAAAAAACACAAGAAAACTATTTACAAAACAACAAGAAATAAAACAATACATGAAATGAAAGGAAGCAGAAGAAGAAAATAATCTTATTATATCTGCCCCTTCTCAAACTTTTTTTTTTTCAAACACTCGATTCAAACAACTAATTTTACGTTTGTCTTTTATTGGATTAAAAAAAGGAGTTAATATGCCTGTTAACACATTCTACTTTTTTTATCCAATAAAAGAGTGTTTGAAAAAAAAATTGTTTGAGAAGGGGCAGATATAATAAGATTATTTTCTTCTTCTGCTTCCTTTCATTTCATGTATTGTTTTATTTCTTATTGTTTTGTAAATAGTTTTCTTGTGTTTTTTTAATCTGGAATAAATTAAAAACAAACAAACATTGTACCATGAGAGAATTGAACCCATAAGGTTTGGTACGGCAACCCAACGCTATTTCCACTGAGCTATTGAGGCATGTTGATTTATAATGGTCAACTTCTCCTTTAAAGGCAAAGTGGGCGGTTCGTCCAAACCCCCCTTGCCTATGCCCCTGTCAAGGAGGACCATCAGCCTAACGATGGATCGTTAGCACCCTGGTGGTTGTTTGCTATTCACAGAGGGCTGAGTGATACTAGCAATAACAGCATTGTAAGACGGGGACAGTTGAACCCGGAGGCCTCCACCTCTGTTTAATGATGGACGGTTTCTTTTCACAAGACTACAGGAAACACTTGTGATTCAACCTTAGATGCAGACAAAGTGGCATCATTCCCAAGAGCCTGGAACTGAAATCGTCGGTCAGCAGGCCTTCCTTCAGAAGGCACAGACTGCTGAATGAACGGGTAAGACAGACCAATTTTACTAATGAGGCCTTGAAGGCCAAAGAAGAGCACATTAAACAAAAACTAACAACGTTCCTAGATCAGACCACACTTATGCAAGTGATGGACTGTACAGATCAGGCACGCTTAGCACAGCACGTCAAGTCCAAGACTCGACAACAAAACAAGTTTAATTTACTGATAACTCGTCAACACCATCACAATTCCAAAAACAACGCATGCCCCCTTCTATTCACCCTGCTAACACACGACTGCACACCATCATACAGCTCCAACCACTTCATCAAGTTTGCGGACGACACAACAGTGGTGGGTCTCATCAGCAACAACGATGAGACGGACTACAGGAACGAGGTGAGCCGCCTGGCCTTGTGGTGCGGACACAACAATCTCACTCTCAACGTGGAGAAGACAAAGGAGATTGTTGTGGACTTCAGGAAGAGGGATGCCCAACATGCCCCTCTGACCATCAACAGCACCGCAGTGGAGAGAGTGGACAGCACCAAGTTCCTGGGAGTGCACGTCTCAAAGGACCTGTCCTGGAGCAGGAACACTGCAGCACTGGCAAAGAAGGCTCACCAGCGTCTCTACTTTCTCCGCAAGCTGAAAAGGGCTGGAGCTTCAACCCCCATCATGAGCACCTTCTACAGAGGTGCCATAGAAAGTGTCCTGACCAGCTGCATCACTGTGTGGTTTGGTGCATGTACTGCATCCTGCCGCAAGAGCCTCCAGCGCATTGTGAGAGCAGCTGAGAAGATCGTGGGCACCTCCTTGCCCTCACTGCAGGACTTACACAGCAAACGCCTCACTCGGAAAGCCCACTGCATGGCAGGTGATCCCACACACCCACTACACAGCTGCTTCAGACTGCTGCCATCAGGGAGGAGACTGAGGAGTCTCCAGGCTCGAACCAGCAGACTGAGAGACAGCTCTGTTCATCAGGCAGTCAGAATGCTAAACACTCTGCCTGCTCTGCCTCCCCTCCCATTTGAACTGCCTTAACACTAAAACTTTCTCACATATTATCACTCAACACAAAGTTTTTAACACTGGACTCTGTGTCATCAAACGGGTTATTCACTAAACTCTCGGTCATGTGCTCATACAGTTTGCACTACTTCTCATACTTGCACTAATGTTTGTATTACATCACTGCCTATAATCATAATACTGTTTACATTCTCTGTTTACATTTATTAATACTGTTTACTTTTATTACTACTGCTTACATGTAATTACTACTGTTTACATTTACACTACTCTAATATCTACACCACTGCTGGTACATATACAGTGTGCTCTGAACGGTCTTATTTAGGGATGCCCAATGTGCCTTACTGCATATGCCACTTTTTGCCTCTATAACAACATCAACTACTACCTCATACATATACTGTGTACATTGACTCATACGCTGCTTTGCCACTTTGCAAATGTCAATGCTAGAAACCTTTAGTTTATTTTAGTTATACTTTTTATACTCTTTTTTTATACTAGTATGCAAAAACTCAGGACAGTATTATGTTCATTAAATGTTTAATGTTTTAGTTTTAGAGTTGGTGTAAATTTTCATACTCTTATACCACTATGCAAAAAACTCAGGACAGTGTTAGTTTTACTATTTTATGCTTATGTCTATTATTATATGTTTCAGTGTTTCAATGTTTAGATGTTTACTGTTGCACCGAGGGACTGAGAGAAACGCAATTTCGGTCCTGTGTATGTCCTGTACTGTACATATTGCAGATCTGACAATAAAGTTGACTTTGACTTTGACTTTGACTTCAGTGTAAGGCAACACTCCGCTACACAGCTACATGCCAGGGAGACAGAGACGTGGGTGAAGAATTTATCTGACAGACAGCTCACCCAGCCGGAGAAAGAGATTCTTGCCAGGGGACTAAACTTTGCAGTGGCACCAAGTAGAATTCCACTGGTGGAGATGATCACAGCCACTGAGTCAGCCATCCGTAACAACAAAATTAAAGAGTTTGAAGCAGAACAACTCAGAGTCAAAGTTTCAGCCTGTCTCAGTAATGCTAAACCACCACCTTCCAACATCAGTAGAGAAGAGAGGGATGCACTCACCACTCTTAGCAAGGACAAAAACATCATAATTCTCCCAGCAGACAAAGGAAGGTGCACAGTGATTTTGAACCAGAAAGACTATCATGAGAAAGTTATGTCACTCCTTAGTGACTTAACCACTTATGAACCGCTGAAAAGAGATCCAGGAAGTGGTTACAAGAAGAAGTTGATAGATTGCCTGAAAATTTTGAAGCAGGACAAGGCTATTGACAATATTCTGTACCACAGACTGTACCCAGGGGAGGCCACGCCAAGTCTGTATGGTTTACCCAAAATCCACAAACAAGGTGTACCTTTAAGACCAATTGTTAGCATGATTAACTCTGTCACTTACAATGTTTCCAAATATCTGGCATCTGTACTCATCCCTTTAGTTGGCAGCTCAGAACACCACATACAGAACACCATGGACTTTGTGGATAAGGTGAGGGATGTCATCATGGAGACTGATGAAACAATGGTCTCTTTTGATGTTACATCACTCTTTACGTGCATTCCTGTTGATGAAGCAGTAGAGGTGGTCTGTTTAAGGTTAAAATCAGACACCACTCTGAACAGCAGAACCACGCTTTCCACAGAGCAACTGTGTCAACTCTTGAAACTGTGCCTGCAGTCAACCTACTTCACATATGGGGAGCAATATTATAGGCAGAAACATGGATGTGCTATGGGGTCTCCAGTTTCTCCTATTGTTGCCAACCTGTACATGGAGGAGGTAGAAAAGAGAGCCTTGACATCCTTTACGGGGAGACCACCAAGTCATTGGTTCAGGTATGTTGATGACACCTGGGTTAAAATTAAATCTCAGGAAGTCCAACATTTCACTGATCACATCAACTCTGTGGATAAATATATCAAGTTCACACGAGAAGATGTAAGAAATGGCAGGTTGGCTTTCTTGGACTGTGAGGTCTCAGTTTCTGATAGAGGAAATTTGCAAACTGAGGTGTACCGCAAACCCACCCACACAGACCAGTATTTACAGTTTGACTCCCATCACCCTCTGGAGCACAAGTTAGGAGTCATCAGGACTCTGTACCACAGAGCAGACAGCGTCCCCACTAACGCAGGAGCCAGACAGAAGGAGAAATCACACACAAAACAGGCTCTAGAGAAATGTGGATATCCTAACTGGGCCTTCCTGAAAGCAGAGAAGAAACCCAAACAGGACTCCAGCCAGCCATCAGGTGAAAAGAAGGAACCCAGACCCAGACCAGTGGCCATTCCATATGTTGCAGGGGTTTCAGAGACATTGAGACGTTTATTTTCTAAACACAACGTCCCAGTGGCTTTTAAACCTCAAAATACATTACGGCAAAAACTGGTTCATCCCAAAGATCCAGTCCCCCGGCAAAAACAGAGTAACATTGTGTATGCTGTTCAGTGTCAGGAGGGCTGTGATCAGTCTTATATCGGGGAAACTAAACAGCCACTGGCCAAAAGGATGGCCCAGCACAGAAGATCAACATCATCAGGTCAGGACTCTGCAGTCTACACTCATCTCCAGGCCAGCGGTCACTCTTTCAGGGATGAAGATGTTCACATCCTTGATAGAGAGGAACGATGGTTTGAGAGAGGAGTAAAGGAGGCCATCTTTGTGAAAAGAAACCGCCCATCATTAAACAGGGGTGGAGGCCTCCGAGTTCAACTGTCCCCCTCCTACAATGCTGTGATTGCTGGTATCACTCAGCCCTCTGTGAATAGCAAACAACCATCAGGGTGCTAACGATCCATTGTTAGGCTGATGGTCCTCCTTGATCATGTGAGCAGCTGGTTTCAGGCTGTCATCAGCCAACTGGTTGTGTAACACTGTGAGAGGGTGCTATTTATAAGACTGAGCTGAACCCAGCACCTCAGACTGAGGAAGTCTTTCGGACGAAAGACGAAACGTTTCTACAATTTTTTGCTTTGTTTTGTTTTTTTTGTTTTTTGAATGTCCAGAGGACCAGACTTAGCTTTTTTAGATTTTTCTACCTGGATTATTGAGCATGCATCAGGGTCTTTCACTCACTGTTGATGCGAGGAGCAGCCATTTTGAAACGATGATCTCGGCGATCTCGGGTACGGTGCAGCGAGACCGAGTCCACGAGTTGTAATTACGACCTGAGGGGGCGTTCCAGATGATTTTTACTGCTCGGAAGCTCGTAATTACGACCTCCGAGGACAACTGGAACGCAGCATTAGACATTATAAAAAGGTCTGACAGGGGAGAATCAACATCCTCCATCTGCAAGGCGCTGAATATGGTGAGTACGATCACGAAATGGCGGACCATGAGCACATTTTGGCGAGTGTTTCACCGACAAATCCACCGTTAAGCATGTAGCACACAGTAATAAGCGCAACGTCTGTTAGTTAATAAAAAGTTATTTTTACTTTAGTAGCGTGAGCGCATTTTGGCGAGTGTTCAGTACAGCAGCTGTGCTGACGAAGTCGACCGTTATAAGCTTGCAGCGCACGGTAATAAGCGCTACGTCTGTTAGTTAATAAAAAGTTATTTTTACTTTATTAGCATGAGCGCATTTTGGCGAGTGTTCAGTACAGCAGCTGCACTGATGAAGTCAACCGTTATAAGCATGCAGCGCATAAAGCAGCGTCTGTTAGTTAATGAAAAGTGATTTTTACTGTACCGTATTTTAGGTCAGCTCTACAGTGAGCACCATCAAGGCTGACCGTCAGCGCATTTTGGACAGCGTCAAAGGAGCTGCTCCAATGAAGTCAACGGTGATCACCAAGCAACGCACGGGGATAATCACCAAAGTTGAGCATCTGATGGGTACAGTACATTAATTACACAAAATGTTACTGTATTTTGTTATTTAATTTTTATGTGTCTGTAATGTACAGTCCAGTTACTTCATCTTTTAACACACCTGTCTTTTCATGAACAACTTTTAGGACTTTGGATACAGGACTGTAACCAGAGACACATCCCAATCAATTTAATGGTGGCTCTGGCTAAAGCCCAAAACACTTTTGAAGACCTGAAGGAAGGCATGGAGGAGGGCGTTTCAGTGCCAGAATTTAATGCATCACGGGGGTGGTTCAACCGATTCCGTAACCGGATGAATTTCCACAACATCAGAATCCAAGGTTAGTGAAAACATTTATGACATTTTCTTTGTGGACTTTACATCTTTACAGTTTCAAATGAGCTTTTAAACTGTGTGACAAGACATTTTGCTGTGTGTGCTCTGACCTTTACAGCAGCAAAACATGTGGTTCATCTAGTCCTGTGTATGTTTACTTTCACCAGGAGAGGCAGCAAGTGGGGATGTAGAGGCAGCAAGTGTCTACCCGGACACCTTGGCGGAGATCATAAGGGAGGGGGGATACACAGCGCAGCAGGTGTTTAATGCTGATGAGACAGGGCTGTTTTGGAAGAGGTTGCCCGACCGCACCTACATCAGCAAGGAGGAAAAGACAGCACCGGGGCACAAAGTGGGGAAAGAGCGCATAACGTTGCTGTTTGGGGCTAATGCTGCTGGCGATTGCAAGTTAAAGCCACTTCTGGTGAACCACTTCGAGAAACCCAGGCCTTCCGGAATGTTAATATAAATCGTCTGCCTGTGTATTGGTCATTCAACCGGAAGGCTTGGGTAACACAGGACATTTTCAAGAAGTGGTTCACCAAGAATTTCGTCAAGGACGTGAAGTGCTTCTGCCACGCCAAGCACATTGCCTTTAACATCTTGCTGGTGTTGGACAATGCTCCGGGTCATCCCGCAAACTCAACTGACCTCCACCCAAACGTGAGGGTGGTCTAATTGCCACCAAATATGACCTCCCTCATACAGCCAATGGACCAGGGGGTCATAAGCACCTTCAAGGCGTACTACCTGCAGAGGGTCATCCGCGATGCTCTGGAGGTAACAGATAATGACCCCAATGTAACCCTGAAGGACTTCTGGAAGAGTTACAATATCCTTCATGCTATGGGTCACATTGGTGATTCCTGGGATCAGGTGAGGGCGACCACACTTAGTGGGGTGTGGAAAAAACTATGTCCACAGCTCGTAGACCCCTCACTTGTTCCCGAGGACACAATCACCAGTGTGATCGAGAGTGTGGTGGAGATAAGTCGGCAATTGCAGTTGGAAATGGAGGCACAAGATGTGCAGGAGTTGCTGACGCTTGAAGGAGAGGAGCTGTCCACCGCAGACCTACAAGAGCTAGAGAGTGAGATTGTGGAGGAGCAGGAGCAAAATGAAGACCGGCCAAGCCCTCTGGCCAAGGTCTTCACCAGGCAGGGCTTGGCCAAGATCCTCAGAGAGTAGCAACACATCTTGGACCAACTGGAGGGAATGGACGCCGATGGGGAGAGGTTCGCCAAGGTCTCCAGAGCTGTCCATGACTGTCTGGCTTGTTACCGGCAGATCCTGGAGGAAAAAAAGCAGGAGGCTATGCAAAGCTCCATGCTGCAGTATGTGAGGAGGGGCCCTGCTCCAGGATCTGCTGGAGCAGCAGAGGAAATGCCATCCACCTCTGCTGCTGCTAGCCAGCCATCCACCTCTGCTGCTGCAAGCCAAGAGTCAATGGACAGCTCCAGCTCCAGCTCACCCTCTCCCCAATAAACATCCCTCCGTCCCTCCACCGCTGCTCTCCCCAAAGGTATGTAATGAAATGTTGCTTTTACATTTTGATTTGCAGTTTTGTTTTATGTTACTGCACAGTAGAGTTAGTTCATCTGTTAACCCGTCTGTTCATGTCCACAGACGTCTCCTCCTACTCCTCCTCGTCTCCTCTCCACTCAGCTCCAGTCAGCCAGCCAGCCTCTGCACCTCTCCCCAGAGGTAATGAAATGTTGCTTTTAAATTTTGATTTTCTGTTTTGTTTTATGTTACTGTACAGTAGAGTTAGTTCATCTGTTAACCCAACTGTCTGTTCATGTCCACAGACGTCTCCTCCTTCCCAGTCAGCCTCTGCAACACCTACCTTCACTGACCTCCGGCTCATCTCCCCACTAACCTTCACAGCTTCATCATCCAGGTACAGTATGTAATGAAATGTTCATTTAATTTTGCTTTTCTGTTGTTTCATGCTGAATTTCATCATCAACCTGTGTGTTGTTATGTCCACAGTCTCCCTCCAAAGCATTGTGGAAAGGCGCCCCCTGGTCCATCAAACTTTAGCACACACACATCACAGTAAGGACAAGTTGTTTTTGTCTGGGTTGAATTTATCCGTAAGCACAACAACTTGTTGTGTGGTTTCAGATGTTCCATTAATGTTAACTTACAACTGTCTGTTTTCTAACAGTGACACCTGCTGCTTTCCCTCCTCTCCTGTGTCCAACGACCTCACACTGACTGAGGCGATTAACCCTTCTGGGTCCACTGACATCACACTGACTGAGGTGATACACCTGGACACCTGCGTTCACTCCTCTCCTGTGTCCAACAACCTCACACTGACTGAGGTGATACACCTGGAAACCTGCGTTCACTCCTCTCCTGTGTCCAACGACCTCACACTGACTGAGGTGATACACCTGGACACCTGCGTTCACTCCTCTCCTGTGTCCAACGACCTCACACTGACTGAGGTGATACACCTGGACACCTGCTGCGCTCCATGCCTCCTCCATGCCTCCTCCATGCCTCCTCCATGCCTCCTCCATGCCTCCTCCATGCCTTCCGAGCCATGTCATCCTCATCTGAACAGCTCCAGCTGAAAGGAGCTTCCTCTACACCACTGTGAGCCATTTTAACAACTTGTGTGTGTGTGTATGTTGTGATGTTTGTGTAAAGTTCACTTCCACATGTGTGTTTTCTGTCTAACAGTCAGACCGGACCACCCGTGCGTTGCTTGGTCATCTGCCTGCAGTGACATCACACTGAACCATGTCAGACACCTACTCAACTCTGACCTCCTCATCTGAACAGCTCCAGCTGAAAGGAGCTTCCTCTACACCACTGTGAGCCATTTTAACAACTTGTGTGTGTGTGTGTGTGTGTGTGTGTGTGTGTGTGTGTGTGTTGTTTGTGTAAAGTTCACTTCCACATGTGTGTTTTCTGTCTAACAGTCAGACCGGACCACAGCATCCTCCCATCAGGACCTAACACCTGACCTGAACTCACATCTTTCCTCTGAATCCTGCTGCATCTTCCTACAGCATCCTCCCATCAGGACCTCACACCTAACCTGAACTGACATCTTACCTGGGCCTTTCTGGACTCACATGCTCACATTGATGGTTGCACTGCTGCATAAGCAGTCCCATCTGATTCAGGTTTGACCAGCAAGTTTTGACAACCAAAAAAACTACCTTCACTTCATTCAAAGTAAGGGAACTTTTATTTGTTATGCTGTTGCTGGGCTGGCTGGTTCTACATTTCTAATGGTCATGGAGTGGACACTATGGCACAGTTGTTTATTAAACATGATGCTTGCAACATCTTTCTGGATGATGTCACTTGTTTCTGGTGTTTGTTTGCAACATGATACAGTACAGATGGATGTCATGTGTTCATGATGGGTGTGACTTGGTTCTGATGGATTTTGACTTTTTCATGATGGGTGTGACTTGTTTCTGATGCATTTCATTGATTTCTGATTGATGTGAGATATGGTGTCATATGGGTGTGAATTGGTACATGTACTGTAGGGTACAGTAATTCTATCAAGGTAAAGGAATGTTTACTGTACAGTACTGTACTGTATGCTGTTTCTGTGATGAAAAATAACTTTTTAAAAGTACAGCTGCAGTTTGCACTAAGGCACTTTGTTTTTATGTATTTTTTTGTAATTACAGTACAGTACAGTATAGAAAGTGCTGTGCAGAAAAGCATTGTTGTACAGAAAAAAACATTACAGCTGTACAGGTATGGTTTTATAGATGAATGTGTGGTGTAATGTGCTAGCTAACTGCTTGTAAATAAAATTCTGTGCATGTTTAAGGATCAGTATGTATGCTTGTTCAGTCTCATCTCGCTAAACGGGTGTGCGCCGCAGCGTTAGCGTCTTTTTTCCGATTTACGAGCGCGGTTCCGGTTTTACGAGATAGCACGTGCGCGTTGTCGGACTTACGAGTTTTTCATGTTACGAGACACTCGGAGGTACGGAACTCGCTCGTAAGTCGGGGACTACCTGTATATATATATATATATA
>JBBPBX010045999.1:14693-26770 GCA_038048925.1 Garcialebias charrua | reverse complement strand
CTCAAATCAAAGAAATGTCCAAGAAGTGCCCTTCCGGCCAAACTGGCTACATTATGAACTTTGACCTGCACACGATTTGTGAGGGTTGCCTGGGTCCCCATCATGCTGAGCTCACCGGTTCCTGCAGTCTCTGCAGCCTCCTGCCCCTCGAGGAGCAGGTACGGCATGCAGCCTTGTTTAAGGCTATCGGTGATGACGAGTGGCATTTGGAGGACGAGACGCTGCTGGACGAAGCCATCTCCTTTTTTAATGCGGCGGATGAGCAGGACGGCTCGCCCGACCACGGTGATGAAGACAGCATTGCCGCTGCTCCTTCCCTCCTGGAGAGCATGGTGCTGGATGAGGGGCGGCAGAGTGGATGCTTGACGCCCCTCATCTTTCTGAGATCAACGACCACCACGCTCCCTGCTATTGGTGCCCTCCTTCAAGAGTTTGCCACCATTATACAGGAGGCGGCGGACACAAAGGGCCTTTTTGTCCCTCCCCCCACCCCGATCGGACGATCTGGCGGGTAGGTTTGGCTCCATCTCGGCCCGGCGCCCTGATCCCATCTGGCCTCATTTCCCAGCTGTGACCTCACACTGGAATGAGGTTGCAGTTGCGCACGCCAAATTAAAAGCACCAGTCCCCACCTTTGCTCCCATCACGAGAGTGGAGGAGTTCACTGAGCGGAGTTTTCCCGCAGTGCCCCAATTGGAGCCAAGCATCACGGAGGTGTTCGGGGCCAGAGCTTCCAGGTTGGACCAGAAACTGGTGCCTTCTGGGAAGCACGGCCAGACTGTTATCCAGCTCTCAAACAGAGCCAACCATTCATTCATTTTCATTCAACCTTTATTTAGTCAGGCAAATCTCACGGAGCCTCGTGGACTCATTTACAAAAGCGACCTGCTACAAACTAAAGAATGATGAACAGCAATGGTAGAATTTCCTTAAACAATAAACAATAGAAAAACACAAGAGAGAAATACAGAATCCATTTTTTAAACAAAGTATCAAAAACTAGCAAAACATTATAAGGTAGATGTATAAAATCATATACAAGAACATATCTGCATTGGTTTTTGCCAGGATTCCAACATATTCTTAAAACCATTTGGAGATGGCAAGGCCAAGAGCTTCATATCTTTTTGTAAGCTATTCCAGGAAGCAGGAGCAGAATAGGAGAAGGCCCTTTTTCCAAGTTCAGTCCTCACTGATGGAACACTGCAGGTGATCATATCCTGAGAGCGCACAATGTAGCTGCACTCACGCAGAGTAATCAATGAACTGTTCAGGTTGCAGCAGCAAATAACAATATTGCTCTGCTCGCCTACCACATCTAGACGAGGGTGCCGGAAACAGATCTGCCTGAGGAGACAGAAAGCTTGCTTTGCAAAGCTGCTGAAGTCATTTTGAACCTCTGCACTGCGGCCACAGTCTATCTGTCTCGCACCACTGCATGTTTGACGTTGATCCAAAGGACGACATGGCACGCCTCCTCTATACCTGACAGACTTCAAAAAGACTTGCTGGAGGGCTCAATCATGCCGGACGCTCTATTTGGGACGAGTTTCACCACACTGCTGGAGAGATTGAAGAGAAGTGAGGAGGTGTCTGAAACTGTCCGTCATCTGATGACGTCACACCCACCCTCCCGTCGCCTTGCTGATTGGAGAGACCAGAATGGGCAACGGCATGGGCACCGTCAGCAGCAACGGCGCTCCACCCCTGCAGCCGCAGCTCCCCGCTCTGTTCCACCACCGGTCCCCCCCAGCAGAGATCAGCAGCATTCAGCACGTCAGCCAGGGGTGGCTCAACGTTTTCCCAGGGGCCACCAACAGACGCAACCCTGGAGCGGCCAGCAGCAGGGCCCGTGGCGGAGGTAGCACAAGAAATGACTCTTTGAGGGGAGTATGTATGTTAATGATGTACGTTTTGAAATAAAACACAAACATCACTCAGAGAGCAGTTCCTCACCTGCTTCAAGCCTGCCTGTCAGATTGAATGATCTCTCAGTGGCCTCTTTTCTCCACACACTTCCCACACATAACAAGCTGGCCTCCTCTGAACGGCTGATCACGAGACGCCGCAGCTTGGTAAATGTTTCAAAGCACTCCTTTTTCACGTCAGTTGAATCTGGTTCTGCTCAACAGATCGAGCTGGGTGAAGCCCTCCGCTCTCTGTCAAAAACAGTGTTACATCCCGCTGTTCCTTTCCATATACAGCACAGCAGGAGTAATCACTTCACACCACGCTGTCAACTTCAGCCTCCGTTGACACAGCGCGTCACTCACATAAGTGCCGCTGTCCCTTTGCAGTACGTGCAGGCTCGTAGCAGCGCTGACACATGTCTGAAGTCTGAGCACAGCAAGAGGAAGCGTGTCACATAGCATGAACATGGGCCCTCACTTAAGAAGCGTGCCATGCACAAAAGCGACAACGCCTCCCCTTAGCGCATGTTTACAGATTCTGTGGACCCGCAACCTGAGCTTAGCACAGGGGCGGTCACACAGCCCTTTCGAAAATTGCCTCCCCTGAGTTACACGCGTAACGGAGGCAGGGACCCTGAAGTGGTTAACATCCATGACATCCACGGCACGACAGGAAACACACGCGCCCATTCTCCGTGCGTCAAGCAGAGTGGCAGCGAGTTTGTTTAATGGGCAAATGGATGAACAAACTAATAAGCAAAGGCTATTCACTGCAATTTGCAGCTCGCCCTCCTCCTTTCAGAGGGATTTTGGAAATAGTTCTGTCATGCCCTGAGCAAAGCTCCTCCCTCCTGTCAGAAATTCAAGAGCTCTTAACGAAAGACGTAATCTCCAGAGTTCCAGACGAGGAAGAAAACACAGAGTTTTATTCCCGTTATTTCTTGGTGCCCAAGAAAGAAGGGGGAATGAAGCCCATCTTGGATCTGTCCACGTTCAACAAATCGATCGTGGAGAGACAATTTAATATGCTGACGATCAAGCAGCTACTTAAAAACGTTCAACAGAATGACTGGTTCACCTCCCTGGATCTACGGGACGCATACTGACATATCTCCATCCTCCCAAAACACAGGAAGTTTCTACGTGTTTTTTTCCAGGGTGCCCAGTTTCAGTACAGAGTCTTCCTTTTGGCTACTCCCTCACCCTGTACATATTCTCAAAGTACGTGGAGACGGTCATCCAACTGTTAAGCATGGTAGGGATAAGAATTTTGTTTTACCTGGACAATTTGCTCCTGCTGAGCAGGTCCAGGGAGGAAGCCGCAACTCAGACCAGAATTTTAGCAGAACATCTGTTAATCTTGGGGTTTTCTGTGAACTGGGAGAAAAGCGTTGTCCTCCCCTCTCCGATTATCGTCTATCTGGGAGTAAAGCTGAACTCATGGCCAATGAGGGCTCGCCTGTCATAGCAAAGAGCCCACAACCTGACAACTCATCTGAACCACATCAGACCCAGAAGAGTGGTGATGGCTTTGTACATCATGTGTCTCTTGGGCATGAGGGCGGCTGTCCATGTTGTTGTGAGGTTGGGCTTACTTCATATGAAGCTGATCCAGTATTGGTTTGCCTACCTACGCGTAGATCCTATGCGTCAGAAGAGACAAATGATCTTGGTTTTCCCTTCATGGGAACAGATCTACGTCACTGGGGGGAACTAACTCACGCTGTCGGAGGGAGTCCCTTTAAACAAACCCATATCACACGTCCCTGTGTTCACGCACACCTCTTTGACGGGCTGTGAGGGCACCTGTCTGTCTCAGACTGTGGGTGTGCGGTGGCCAGATCACACACATTATCACATAAATGTGTTGGAACTGCTCACAATGTTCAAAGTTGTTCAACATTTTGCCCCTTTGCTGCAAAATCAACATGTACTGATACACACTGAAAACAAGGTGGCAGCATCATGCATCAACCGTCAGGGCGGTGTCCTTTCAGCTCAGCTGCTATATGTGGCAAAGCAGCTTCTGCTCTGGGCTCACCAGCACCTGATCTCGTTGAGAGTGGTGTACATTTCCGGTGTCCTGAACAGGGGACGGATATAATGTTGAGTTGCAGTCCTTATCACGTGGAACTGGACCCCCCACCCCGATCTGATTGCTCAGATCTGGACCAGATTCGGCCGCGCGGCGGTGGATTTGTCCGCTTCACGGGCGAATGCACAGTGTCCGCTGTGGTTCTCACTGAGCCCACGAGACAACCCTCCTCTGGGAATGGACACTTTTGCGCACAAGCCATGGCCAAAAAAGCAGTTGTACGCATTCTCTCCGGTTCCGCTCATTCCATGCGTTTTGGATAGAGTCCAAGAGGAATGACTGTCAGTCATTCTCATAGCGCCAGAGCGGAAAAACCCACCATGGTTTCCGAACCAGTTTTCCGAAGGTAGCACGGTGGCACAACTGGTAGAGCTGTTGCCTCTCAGCGAGAAGGTTTGCCGGTTCAAATCCCGGTCCGAGGCCTTTCTGGGTAGAGTTTGCATGTTCTCCCCATGCATGCGTGGGTTTCATCCGGGTACTCCGGTTTCCTCCCACAGACCAAAAACATGCATGTTAGACTGATTGGTAACTCTAAATTGTCCCGAGGTGTGAGTGAGAGAGTGAATGGTTGTTTGTCTCGTTTGTTTCTATGTGGCCCTATGATGGACTTGCGACCCGTCCAGGGTGTACCCCACCCATTGCACTGTGATTGCTGGATATGGGTACCTGCGACCCCGTGACCCAAAATGGAAGAAACGGGTAAAGATAATGGATAGATGGATGGTTTCCGAACCTGCAGCATCTGGTGGCAGATCAGCCATGGTAGCTCCCGTGAAGGAGGGATGCGTTCCTCCAGGCGGGAGGGGCGATCATGCACTATCCGTAAATAGGTCAGCACCTGTGGGTTTGGATGCTCAACTGAACCATTTAGTTAAGATGGGCCTCGCTGCAGATGTTGTTCGAACGATCCAAGACACAGGGGTGACATCTACAACGGCACTTTACGCATCAAATGGGTAGTTTTTTAGTGTTGGTGCACAGAAAAAGGCGTGAATGGTACGTCATGTCAAATGGGTTGCGTGCTATCTTTCCTGCAGCAACTGATGGACAGAAATTTAGCTTTCAGCACCATTAAGGTTTATGATGCAGCTATTTCCTCCTGTAACGAAGGTTTTGGTGACAGAACGGTTTTTAATCACCCACTGATGAAGCGTTTTCTGAATAGCGTGCGTCGGCACAGGCCCATGACACGTCCACTGGCTCCTCAGTGGGATATGACGTTAGTGTTACGCGCACTGATTAATGCTCCGTTTGAGCCTTTATCCGACGTGCCAATTAAATTTCTGTCTCTTAAAACTGAGCTTTTGCTGGCCCCTCACATCTGCTAAGAGAGTGAGTGACCTGTGCATGTTCTCTGTTGCTCCCTCATGTTTGAAAATTCAGTCTGACGACAGTTCAGCCATGTTAAGGCCTAACCCTACATTTATACCGAAATGCATAAACAGCTCTTCAAATCAAGATCACTTTGAATGGGTTTCACCCTCCCCCTCACGTGTCTGAGGTGGAGGCCACATCTCATTTACTTTGTCCTGTTTGTGCACTCTCATGTTATGTGACACGTACAGCTGCATTACGTCATTCACACTGTCTGTTTGTGCATTACAGAGACAGCTCAGTTGGATGTGCTTTGTCCTCTCAGCGTCTCTCTCACTGGTTGTGTGAAGCTATCTCAGAGGCCTATAGAGCCTCTAGGACAAAACCCCCGCAAACCTCTGTACACATTCCACGAGGTCCATCTCGTCTTCCACAGCTTTGCATGGAGAAATGTTTGTCTTTGACATCTGCTCTGCAACAGCGTGGTCATCGCTATGTTCTTTCATTCGGTTTTATCTGCGTAATGTATCTACGTTCTCCATGACTCACTCTGTTCTCAGAGTTTTCTCAGAGTGATTATTGAATCCTTCATGGAGTTTTTTTAACCTGAGCTCACATCTGCCTGCAGGCATGTTTGATGTGTGTTTTTTTTATTATCAGTCACAGTTCATGATTACTGTGTCAGTGTTAAGGTTAAAGCAGGAAATATGGTGGTGTCCCTCAGGGGTCAGTTCTAGGGCCCTTGCTGTTTTCCCTCTACATGCTGCCTTTAGGTCAAATTATTAATCAGTTCAACATTTCTTTTCACTGCTATGCCGACGACACACAGCTTTACATCAGGACTGGAACATCATCATCATCCCTATCTCCGTCTTCACTCACTGTTCTCTCTGCCTGCCTGGAGGAAATAAAGGCATGGATGAATCAGAATTTTCTTCAATTAAACTGCTCGAAGACTGAGGCCATATTGATTGGCACCCCTCACCAGATACAAACATCAACTTTAACAACAATCTCCTTCTCTGGTCAAGACATCCCCCTCTCCACCTCTGTTACAAATCTTGGAATAAAAATGGACTCTCATCTTACATTTGAAAATCACATTAAGCATCTGTTTAAAACCTGCTTCTTCCATCTTCGAAACATCTCCAGACTTCGCCCATCTCTGACTTTTCCTGATGCTGAGAAACTCGTCCATGCCTTTGTCTCCTCCAGGCTCGACTACTGCAACTCCCTGTTTATTGGTATCCCTGGCAAAAACCTTCAGAAACTTCAATACATTCAAAACAGTGCAGCAAGGATTCTGTTGAGAGTTCGTAAATTTGAACATATTACACCCATTCTCCATAACCTCCATTGGCTTCCTGTCACCTACAGAATTCAGTACAAAACTGCTCTCATTACCCATCAATGCTTGCACGGCACTTCACCTGACTATCTAAAGGACATTCTTGCACCATATTCATCCACCCGGTCTCTACGATCACAGAACAGTAATTTCCTTCATATTCCTCGGACCAAATTGAGGACCATGGGAGACCGAGCATTCTGTGTGGCTGCCCCCCGCCTGTGGAACTCCCTCCCTGACGACCTGAGAGCTCCACAGTCACTGGTTGACTTTAAAAGCAGCATAAAGACCTTTCTTTTTAAGCAAGCCTATTCTGCCTCCACATGATTTTATCTTTGATCTTAGCTGATATCATTATTGATTTTACTTGATTTTATCACTTGTTTTATTTTATTTATTTTTTAAGCAAGCCTAATCTGCATCCACATGATTTTATCTTTGATCTTAGTCGATATTATTATTGATTTTATTTGATTTTATCACTTGTTTTATTTTGATCTTTGCTTTGTTACACTTTGTAGCACTTTGAGATTTTTATTAATGAAAAGTGCATTATAAATGGAATTCATTATTATTATTATTATTATTATTACTGTTGTTTCTGATTGTTCATAAATTAAGTAATGATCTGTTCTGTTCATCATTCTCAGTAATAGTTCTGTTCCCTCAGTTTTCTGGTTCGCCCGACAGAGATATTTTCCTCTCTGGTGCGCTGTTGCACAATCATACACAATAAAACTGAGCATGCATTTTTGTTTGTGCTGCTAATTGTGTTTTTAGCAGCTGGATCAAACTTTCAAACGTGTAGCCTCTCCACCCCCAGGGCAAAAGGAGAGTTTCTTTTACACCATTTGCTTCGGAGTCATAAAAATCTCTATTTAAAGTCCATGACCCACCATGTTTTCAAATTGCATCGCCATTAATATTTATTAGTTTATTTAAAAATAATACAGGAGCGTTTATTTATATTGTAGAGAAATAATGCAAAATGTGTTATTTCATGATTTATAGCAGATTTTAGCAGAAGCTCCGGGAAGATCTGCCCCTCTCCAAATATGGGCATTCACATCACTAAAGATTCCGCCTTGGAGTTACAGGCGGAGTTTTAATAAGCCTTCATCAACTTCCATGACCGCTGCTCTAAGAGAGGAAAAAAAAAAGAGAAGCGGTCGCTCACTGATGTCTGTCATATTCTGAGCAGCATCCACGTAGACATACTAGTTTAATTCGCTTGATCGCGACAAATTCATTCATTTCCGCATCGCCTTTTTATTCTCTCCCCTGACCAGACAGGTCGGGAGTAGAAAGGCAGCCGCAGCGCGGAGCTCAAGGCGCGCGGGCTTCCCCGTGCTCTCCCGGGCTTCCCCGTGCTCTCCCGTGCTCTCCGTGCTTCAGCAACAAGGCTGGGACAGAACCGAGCCCCGGCACGAACTTCAAAGCTGACGCAGCGGAACGGGGAGCCAGGGAGAAGCCGCGCGGCTCGCTCCTCTCTGGGCAGAGGAGAGGAGAGCAGCCAGCAACAGTCGCAGCGGTGTTATATCTTATTAAAAAGGTCTATAAAATAAATAAAAAATAAAAGCAGACCACTGGTCCAGTTGTACACAAAAATGCACCAGGAAATATGCAGTTTTACTCTCACTCTCATAAACCTCCATGGAAACTCACTCCTACCTTCTGCCTTGCTTTCTGGGTGGAGATCAATGTAACAAAAGGCATGACCCTTCGGGACTCTTCGGCCAGGTTTCCGGATTCATTCGGGAGTGGGTTTTTTTTTTTTTTTTTTTTAACCCTCGCCTGGCCCAAATGCAAAAATGAAAATAAAATTCATAAAATACTACAGTAATTCTCCAATATGGTGAATTGTTACTGTCACGGTGGGTGTTATCCTTTAAGCAAACTAAAGGTACCAAAGCGCACACACATTTCTCATTACCCTGCTGCTCGTGCAATAAGAGGTAATATTATCCTCAACACCAGAAATAATAAAAAAAAACGTGTTTACACTGTTTTGCCTCAGAGTCCCTCCACCTGCAGGGCAAAAGGAGAATTCGTTCAGTCTGCTTCGAAGTAAAAATAAAATAAAAATACCCCATTAAGCAGACAAAAATGTCTATGTAGACATTTCTCATGCACTGTTGGTGCAATAAAAAGAAAAATGTCTTCAAGCTCCAGAAAAGTACATCTGTCTCAGTGTTCAGGTTAAATGCAGGAAATATATATTTTTACTTGTGCTGTACACTTGGGGGCGTTAAACCTTCTGGTTGTCTCACTCATTCCTTTTCATACAAACCTGTTCTTATATTTTTCATATTTAATTTCTTTATAGATATCATACATTGTGAGATGCACATTCTGTTTTTGTTTTTGCCTCAGTTCAGGGAAATTTTTTGTGTTAAAAGTGACAGGGTCATAACATGAAGGTTGTGGTTTACAATTTGAGTTTACGTGAACAAACAATGTGTCGTCTTGTTTTAAAATGAATCCATTTGGTGGGAAACTAAATGACCTGATCAGTGTGTGAACAGTGTGTGTTCATGAGGTCACTGTTAAAGGTTAAAGTCTGTCGAGTTCTGCTGCTGTTTTAACCACAGCCTCACTAACCACTTCACCATCATTTCTTAGAAAAATAACGTCCACTGGTAAAACTAGAAACCAGTAAGTTTCAGATGAGTGAAACATTTTATCTGTCGGATACATCTTTGACCAGTGGTGAGAACAGCTGCATTACTGTACAAGAAGTTTAAATAATAATTTAAAAAAACCTTTTCACACAAATCTCAACTTTTTTAAAACATGAAACAAGTCACAGCCACGAGTGCTCTGTTAATTACAATGAAAACAATTTGAATTCTGTTGAATTTAAACATGACTTTTGTTGTTCTCTTACCTCAAATGTTTGTTTAAAGACTTTATTAGAATCTGATTTCAGTCATACGTCTGTAATCTTACAGTCAAACTACTTACTGGTCTCAAACTAAAGCAGGCAGAAAACTAATTTTTATTTTTGTTCCAAATATTTTTACCCAATAAGCCAACGATCAAAAATAAATTCATAAAAATAACTAAAATAAATAATCAAAAGTACAGACCAACAGTCTGTTTGAGGAAGTGTTTTTTAGAGTCACAGGAAGTCAAAGCTTCACCTCTGTACCAGAGTCAGTCTCACAGCTGGAAGAACAAGAGACGTTCAATGGCTGAAGTCATGTGGATTAAAGTGTTTTACTTAAAGATGCTGATGCTTCAGATTACAGGTAAGAAGATATTTAGATTCATATGTTGGGTATTATTATTAAAACTAACTGTATTAATAAGAATTTAACTCATTTATTTGCATTAACCAATAAACATGTCCAATATTTATCAAATATGTTTTTTACTGTATGTAAGAATAAAGAAGGGAACAACGCTATAGGCTACTTAAAACCATTTTCTAAATAACAACAGATACTCAACATTTATAATTCTTGTCTTTTCTCATGCTGTCAGCAGCAGCAGCTGGACAGATGTCTTACTTTGTTGTCAGACGTAGAGATGAAGTCATTTTGCCCTGTGGATGTGTTCAAGTTAAACTGAATTACTGTGACAAAACTACGGTACCTGGATGATCAGTGATACAGTAACTGCACAAACACTAATACTGTTTGAACAAGGGATCGTATATCGACCAGTAAATTGAGAGCTTTGCCTTTTGACTCAGCTCTCTCTTCACTATAACAGACCGGTACAGCACCCACTTCACTGCAGACGCTGCACCTATCCGCCTATCAATCTCTCGCCCCATTTTCCCCTCATTTGTGAACAAAACCCGGAGATACTTGAACTCCTCCACTTGGGGCAGGACCTACTCCCCGACCCAGAGAGGGCACTCTACCCTTTTCCGGCTCAAGACCATGGCCTCAGATTTGGAGGAACTGATCCTCATCCCGGCCGCATCACACTTGGCTTCAAACCGCTCCAGTGAAAGCTGTAGATCACCATCTGATGAAGCCAATAGGACCACATCATCTGCAAAAAGCAGAGAAGGGATCCTAAGGCCACCAAAATGGATCCTCTCAACACCTTGGCTGTGCCTGGAAATTCTGTCCATAAAAGTTATGAACAGAATCAGTGACAAAGGACAACCTTGGCAGAGTCCAACTGTAACTGGAAACGGGCCTGACTTACTGCCGGCAATGTGGACCAAGCTCTGACACCGGTTGTACAGCAACCTAACAGCCTGTATCAAATATCCTGGTACCCCATACTCCCAGAGTACCCCCCCCCCCATTCAGTCCCTGTCAAAAACAAAGTTATAACAAATGTTTACCAGATTATGTCAGAGTTGTCCATTGTCACTGACTCTGTTTATAACTGTTCTAGACTACATGCCAAGAAGCAGACAACAGGAGAAAGGTCTCTGGTTTTGAGGCTTCAAATCGTTTTTCAGTTTTTTGCAGATAATAATAACAATAATGTCACATTTTTGCCATCTGTGTATGTTTCCATACCAGACAAAATCATTCTCTGCATTTAACCCAACCACCACCAGGTGGGGCAGTGGGTAGCTATTGAAAGTGCTTGGGGGGCAATTGGGGATGAGGTGTGCTGCCCATAGACAACACAAGGTATGCAGTGACCGGGGATCGAACCTGGGTCTTTCGGGTCCCAAGCTGGCTCCCCTGCCTCTGACCTCACTGAAGCTGGACCTCCAGCAGGAACTGGAGCAGTTTGCATCTGAGTGTGAAGCAGCTGAGATGAAGATCAGCATCTCCAAGTCTGAANTTTTACATTTTTGGGCTCTAGTGGCCTTTATTGTAGAGGGAGAGGGCAAAATGGGTAGAGAGAAGGGAAAGACACTGCAGAAACAGCTCGTTGGGTCTGGGACGCGAACCCGCGACGCCTGCAGAGACGCTCAGCCTCAGTATATGTGCCGCGCGCTTTATCCCCCACACCAAAGCGGCGGCACTAAACCATGATTTTTAACTGTAAAAAGGAGGAACACGTGATCCACAACCACAAGTGGAGGAGTTCACGTGTCTTCAGGGCTTGTTGATGAGAGGAAGTAGATGAAGTTGGAGGCTGAGGAGTGGATTGAGATGTTGATTCACTGAGGGGGTTTCAGACATGTTCTACTGGAAGATGCTGGCTTGGAAACTTGGAACTGCACACTTTACAGTTTTCAACTGAGTTTGAATTTGAAGCTTCTTGAAAATTAGAGAAGTCACAAAGATCAGCAAGTCATCTAAGTGTAATCTAAAAAAGCTAAGTCTGGTCCTCTGGACGTTCAAAAAATAAAACAAAGCAAAGCAACAAAAAAAATGTAGAAACGTTTCGTCTTTTGTCCGAAATACTTCCTCAGTCTGAGAAGCTGTATTCAGCTCAGTCTTATAAATAGCACCCTCTCACAGTGGATCAACTAGTTGGCTGATGA
>JBBPBX010045999.1:0-14484 GCA_038048925.1 Garcialebias charrua | reverse complement strand
TTTTGCTTTGTTTTGTTTTATTTTTTGAATGTCCAGAGGACCAGACTTAGCTTTTTTAGATTTTTCTACCTGGAATATTGAGCATGGATCAGGGTCATCTAAGTTAAGACTTTATAAGAGGAAGTCCGTCACTCTTTACAGCTAGAGGTTGGGTTTGGTTCCTTTTTGTTCCTCAGAGATCATTCACACTTGATGATGATACAAGACAGAGATAAACACTTTTTATATGTTGCCTAACTTATTTGTCTCTCCTGAGCAAATTAAAATGCACCTTTATTTAATGTGACTCAGAGAGAACCTGACCAATATGACGAGTAGGGAGTGAGAATGTGTTGCAAAATCAGGTCTCTCTTGTAAATGAGTCTCTGAGGCTCAATGGGACTAACCTGTGGAAATAAAGGTTGAATGAAAAAGTAGCGTTGGAGAGTGACTGAGTGATGGAGGTCTCAAGTTGATCCAGGCTGACCTCTGGTTTGCAGGAGCAGAGATGTTGACAGGTGACATCACAGGAAGCAGAGAAGACTTGGGAGGACACGGAGGAGCAAGGCTTCAAAACTAACACATTCTCACTCCCTACTCGTCATATATGGAAGCTTGGTCAGGTTCTCTCTGAGTCACATTGTTGACGCATCAGGTAGCCCCTTCTCATCATTAGCTGGTGTGCAGCTTGCTCTCATTGGATGTTATAGAGCTTCTAAACTGACGACATAGGAACAAAGAGGATGAGTCTATTCAAATGTTTTGAAAGGCACGTACGTGCACTAATTTGACATATGTTTGTAGGCTCGGGACAAATCAAACGGTGGTGGTTTTGACTTTCTACGTGCCTCGGAAGCCGAGATCTGACCTTAACGAGCTCGATGTTTCACTTAATTACAGTGGATGAGAGTGGACCTGTGATTAACACACTCTTTTGTGTTTTGCGGCACGTAGGAAGCACGAACAGAGATGAGACAGGGCTTGTTGGATTTGTATTTAAAATATATTTCTAACGGTATCTGGATCTCCTTTCTACAATCTTCCTACAAGAAGCTGTGGATGTACTCAAATGTGCTCATACAACTTCTCAGCAGAATAGAAAAAAATACATAAAATGCTTCAAATTTCAAATCCTTATAACTCCCTTCAGGAAAAGGTCAACTGTTTCAAATTTACAATGTGTTACGTTTAAATGCACAAAGGTGCGTGCACAGTTTCATGTCCATACATGCACCACAGCACGCACGGGGGACACTTAAATGTCCAATGCTAAGTCTATGGAGGCCCGAGATGAGCTCACTCTACAACATTTTGAGGGTTGTAGAAAGCACCCACAGAGATGAGAGAAGGCTTGTTGGATTGGCATTAACCTGACCTTTACAACGGTATCAAGGTCACCTTTCCAGGATGTCCCTACGTGAAGCTGTGAGCCAAAACGCACCTGTCCCACCTCTCAGAGCAAGCCAAATACAAGATGTAGAGACTGCAGTATTAGAAAACTCATAACTTCCATCAGGAACAAAATAACTGCTTCAAGTTTCAGGGTATATAAAGCAGATACACATAAAGGGGTGTGCAAAGGCCCATGCACCTATGTGCACCACAGCATGCATGGCCAGGTCCAAGAGATACGCACTTTGCAGCATTTTACAGCTTGTAGGAAACACACAGTGAGATGAGACAGGGCTTGTTGAACTTCTCTTAAAAAATCTTTCCAAGAGTATCTAGTTCATCTTCCTAGGCCTTTCATATCCAAAGCTGTGAGCCAAAATGCACTTGCATGCTTAAAAAGCCCATCTTCCCTATGCCAGGATGGAAAACAAACAGCAATATTCAATTTTAAAGGGGACCACAGATGCAAAATTCACTTTTTAATGTTTTTTTTTTAACTCAACTTTGGGTATGTATTTTATAAAAAAACAGTCCTAGGGCCAAAAAAATGCACCCAGTGTTTTATTTACTCTAAGTATATTTATTTATCTTTGATAGAAACACTTCATTTTCAAATCCTGCGGTTTGTGACATCACAAACCGCAGCCACAACCCACCTCAAACCTGAGTCCAGCCCCTCACCTAGCAACCCCTGGTGATGCTCCACCCACTTCAGTATAAAAGACATGACGGTTGTTTTTCATGATTTCATGTGTACAGCACTTTGTTGCAGCTGTGGTTGTTTTAAATGGCTTTATAAATAAAGTATAATTGTTATATTTGTTTGCTGACATTATAGTAAAAGTGTGTTTGAGCTGAACTTTTCTTTTAAAAATGAACATAATTGTCAAATAGCTGATAGGTTCGCTTTGACCGGTCTTCGTGTGCGTGGGCTGCTAAAACCTTCATCTGTTTAAAATTTAATAAGATTAACACTTAAAAAACATTTATTTGCTGAAAATTATAGCAAAGATGTGTCTGAGCTGAACTTTTCTTTAATAACTGAATATGTTCAAATCCGTTGGATTTAAATAATTTCGCTTGTCGGGTATTCCAAACGTGTGCGCGCAACATATGCTGCAACAACCTTCATCTCTTTAAAATGTAACAAGATAAACACCAAAAAATATTTATTTATTTATTTTTATTCAAACTCATTGAATTCTTCATCCTCTGCGTTGCTGAAGAGTTCTGTCAACTCCTGAGCAGGTAACAGGTGCAACGCTCAGAGCAGCTGCGACCTCCTGGCTCCACGTCGGCTCCATCAAACATCCTGCCTTCCTAAACCCAGACAGATGGATTCTTTACTGACTGAGGTCCAAGCTTTATCCTTCCATCCATACGTCCGTCCGTCCGTCCATCAATCCATCCATCCATCCATCCATCCGAGGACCTGCTGCACGTCACGTGCATCTGTCCTGTAGCTGTTGCTCTCTGTCCATCATGGTGCAGAGCTGCTTTGAAGCTTGGTTAAGCCTTCCAGGATGATGCAGGAATGGAGTTAAACACTATAATTTTATCTTTAAACTACAGCATGATGTGCGCGCACACGCTGTCCATCCAGCAGGACTTTTTTTTGCTCTAAAATATCCGTATACAGGTACACTGGTCGTCAAAAGCCTAGAGGGTCCTTTAGCGTGTTGAGGAGAGCAAGACGTGACGGTGTGTGTGTGTGTGTGGAGTAAAGTGAACGGCAAATTGAAACGCGGCTGTAAGAAAGTCTGTTTGTGCACCTGTTGGCTGGAATTATTATTAAAACAAGAGGATTAACCTTCAGCCACCGTGTGGTTTATGTGCAAGGCGAGCGAGGGAGTTAACCCTGAAGCAGAGACTTCAGCCCTGGAGGAAAATCTCCCCTGTGTCTTTTGACCACGGATGAAAGACTGAGCAGGAAAGGTTAACACTAACCCTTTTTAAAAAAGAGCTAATTTTAAAACAACAACAGTTTAGAGATACTGGCTGTTACAGAGGGCGGAGTTAATGTAAACAGATCTTTGAAGGGCGTGGCCATGAGAGCTCATTATCATAAACCAGTCGTTCAAAACGAAAGTTAAAAATGGCAGAATTAAAAAGGGTATAATTGATTATCTAAGAATTATTTTGTGTATTAAATTGAATGAACATTGGCCCTCATGCACGAACATGTTCGTATTTTTATCCTAAATTTCTCCTACTTTTGTTCGTACGAAGCGTTCGTACGAACATGCCACGTCAGATTCAACAAACTCTTCTATCCTCAGGAAAAGTGTGTAAATGACTGCGTACGTTGATGAATTCCACCTGTTCTAAACACCTGTGCGTGCACGCGGAGAGCTTATTTACATAATTCCCACCCCTCAAAATGCCATATAAGGCTACGTTTCCTGCCTCAGAGGCAAAACGTGTTTGTTCATAAAATGACAGCGAAAGGTAAAACGAAGAACTCTACCGGTGCGGAGATTGAAGTTCTGCTCTCTGAGATCAAGAAAAGTAAATCTGTCCTTATTAGCAGCGTCACTCATGGGAGTAAAAGACCAGCTAAAGCCAAAGAATGTTTGTTTATAATAAATGTGGACCTTAAAATATGCACGCGTCCTGGTGGCTCACTGGATAAAGCATTGCACCGTTAGGTGCTCCTAACCTTATTGTGGGTTCGATTCCCACAAGGTATGACTATTTTTTTTCCTTCTTTCTTTAGATTATTTATTCATTCCAGATTAAAAAGACTTTATGCTTTATTTCTTGTTGTATTGTAAATAGTTTTCTTGTGTTTTTTAAATCTGGAATGAATTAAAAGAAGAAGAAAAAAAAAATTGTCCCATGTGGGAATTGAACCCATAAGCTTCAGAACTTGCAACGCAATGTCCATCTCACTGCGCCATCTGAGATCTATGACACAACAGGAGGAGGTCCATCTAAAGTCTGCGTTACCGAAGTCTGCGTTACCGAGACAAATTAAACTTAAATTAATTCATAATTTAAGTTGGTTTCAGTTTGAGATCTTCATATTAATATTGTAGTGTTAGAAAACGGCATTGATAACAAATTGATTTTAATTTAAATACTTTAATCCGTTAGTCATTATTACATTTAAAATTATAATTCGACTTCAAACAGAACCTATTGTCAAAAACAATTGTGGTGCGTGACTTTTTTAAACTCTAAATATTTTCTAAATAACGAAATATGAAGTTATTAGTGGAGAAATTCCGTCTGGATGACAGCAGACCGACTGCTCGTAAAATATACGACAGGTCCGGACCACTCGTAAATTTTGTTCGTATCTGAAAAAAATCGTAGGATACGAAAACATTGTTGAATGCCACAAATGATCCTAAATCACTCGTACGCACAGTTTAAGAACAAATCTGTGCATACGAACGGTTCTTGCATGAGGGCCATTGTCTGGATAGCCCACAGACATACCATAAAATTTTTAAAAACCTATCTGTGGTCCCCTTTAAAGTAAGTTTTGCTGCCCCGTCAGCATTTGGTTTTGTTCAATAAAGTATTATTTATTTTCAATATCGACTCCACCTGTTTTCTTTGCACGTGGCTTCGAACCCTAAACTGCGGATCATGACAATTATTATTTTTGCATTTCAGCAACATCTGTGCCCTGTGAGCGAGCCTTCTCTAAAACTGGAGAGGTAGTCAGCCTCAAATTCATTTTTTAAATATCTGTAAACATTAAATGGTTTATTAGCACACTTCTTCAATCACAAATGTCAAACTTGTAGATCCATGTGTTTGACCTCCTAACATTTGTGTTTTATGTAGTTTTACTGAAGAAAGCAGCACAAGCAACGTCCCTATTCCACAAGGTTCTAAATATCTTGATGTGCCTTAATATACATTTACATATAAATACAAAGCTTCATATGACACAGGGAGTAATGGTGTGTGCCATGTCTTTCACTCAGATGTGGTTCTGATACACAACCAGTAACGTAAGTTTCCGGCCTATAAGTCACGTTTTTTTTTTTACTAATTTGCATGCCCTGCGACTTATAGGGCGACGCGACATATTTAGGAATTTTTTCCCATATTTTTAGACCAATTTTGGGCTGAGATATGACCATTTCCATTCATTCTGACGAAAAAAATGGAGCAGTATCACTTTCGGCCGCTAGGGTCCACCGACCATTCCCAGCTCATGTGTCCAACAGAAGCCTCCTCTGCTCGGACTCACTCTGTCGCAGCACGGCCTCCTGCTCTCTAGAGGTCTGAACTAGTGTTACCTCAGTGTTTGTTAGCAAAGTAGCTCAAGAACCACACGACAGATTTTGATGAAACATACAGAAAGTAATCACTGGGAATTTACAACCGATTAGCTTTAGGAGATTTTTGACTGTAAATTCGATTTATTTACAATTTATTTTCGCAGCGCGCGCAACCGTTTGGAAGACCGTCAAAGCGAAACCATTTAAATCCAGCAGATTTGACCATTACGTGCATTTATTAAGGAAAGGTTAAGCTCAGAAACACTTTTACTATAATGTCAGCAAATAAATATATATTTTTTGCTGTTTATCTTGTTAAATTTTAAAGAAATAAAGCGTATGCGCTCGTTGCACGTGCACGCCTCACAGCACAGACGTAGCGAAACTATTTTTTAAAATTCAGCTTATTTGACCATTACGTGCATTTATTAAAGAAAAGTTCAGCTCAGACACATCTTTGCTATAATTTTCAGCAAACAAATAATTGTTTTTAAGTGTTAATCTTGTTAAAGTCCTACCGTGCACGCTCCTGTGGCCATTTGCGGTGACGCGTAACAAATGCGACGCGTCAGCGGTGACGCATAATAGATGCGACGTATACGGAGGTGCGACACGTTTATGGATTGTTCCACTTCATTGGACATAATTGGACTAATGCGACATATAGGGCGGAAAGTACGGTATATGTCCCTGTGCTGACTGGAGTGACTTGAAGCAGATGGGTCAGATCATTTTGATCAGGTTCAAACCTTCAGAGTTCAACAGATCTAGCAGCAGGGATCAGATCAGATCATCTCGTTTGGTTGATGCATTTAGACAAAATGAATGAAGAGAAGACTGACTCTTGATCTGCCTCTCCTCATCAATACTGATGTCTTCTTTTATTAGGAAGGAGTCAAGAGAAGTCCAGTCACACGTTCATCTGAAGGTTCTGCACAAATTAAACCTCTTCCTGTTTTCAAGAAATGACACATCACCGTAACAGATGTCCCTCCATGGGACTCTTCTGTCTCTTGTTTTCTCACATTGTCTGTATCACACACATCTACTTTACATGACCCACAAGTTGTTGAGCAATTCATCACATTTTGTGTTTGCTGGTTAGTTTTGACTCTTTCGTCCTCCTCCACACAACGAGCCACCACTGCTGGTCAGCTGTTACGAATTTTTGGTTTCACAAACATTTCTAGTCCTTTTAATTTGTAATTGCTGACTCTCTTAATAAAATAAGATTGACTTTTTCAAGGTAAATAATTTGTATGAGCTCTGTACATAACCTGAAAATTCCATAGTCAACCAGTTCATAAAACTTTAATACATTTAATTGATGAAACAATATGTTAGATGGGTGAGTGTAATGCTTTCCTGAGATGATTCTTATTGCTCTTTTTTCATCCATCCATCCATTTTCTTCCGCTTATCCGGGGTCGGGTCGCGGGGGTAGCAGCCTAAGTAGGGAGGCCCAGACTTCCCTCTCCCCAGCCACTTGGAGCAGCTCCTCTGGGGGAATCCCAAGGCGTTCCCAGGCCAGCCGAGAAACATAGTCCCTCCAGCGTATCCTGGGTCTTCCTCTGGGTCTCCTCCCGGTGGGACATGCCCGGAACACCTCACCAGGGAGGCGTCCAGGAGGCATCCTAACCAGATGCCCGAGCCACCTCAACTGGCTCCTCTCGATGTGGAGAAGCAGCGGCTCTACTCCGAGTCCCTCCCGGATGACCGAGCTTCTCACCCTATCTCTAAGGGAGAGTCCAGCCACCCTGCGGAGAAAACTCATTTCAGCCGCTTGTATCCGAGATCTTGTTCTTTCGGTCATAACCCAAAGCTCATGACCATAGATGAGGGTGGGAACGTAGATCGATCGGTAAATTGAGAGCTTTGCCTTTTGACTCAGCTCTCTCTTCACCACGACAGACCGGTACAGCGCCCGCTTCACTGCGGACGCTGCACCTATCCGCCTATCGATCTCACGCTCCAGTTTTCCCTCATTCGTGAACAAGATCCCGAGATACTTAAACTCCTCCACTTGGGTAAGGACCTCCTCCCCGACCCGGAGAGGGCACGCTACCCTTTTCCGGCTCAAGACCATGGCCTCGGATTTGGAGGAACTGATCCTCATCCCGGCCGCATCACATTCAGCTGCAAACCGCTCCAGCGAAAGCTGTAGATCACGAGCTGATGAAGCCAATAGGACCACATCATCTGCAAAAAACAGAGAAGCGATTCTAAGGCCACCAAAACGGATCCTCTCAACACCTTGGCTGCGCCTAGAAATTCTGTCCATAAAAGTTATAAACAGAATCGGTGACAAAGGGCAACCTTGGCGGAGTCCAACTCTCACCGGAAACGAGCCTGACTTACTGCCAGCGATGCGGACCAAGCTCTGACACCGGTCGTACAGGGACCTAACAGCCCATATCAAAGGGCCTGGTACCCCATACTCCCGGAGTACCCGCCACAGAACCCCCGAGGGACGCGGTCGAATGCCTTTTCCAAGTCTACAAAGCACATGTAAACTGGTTGGGCAAACTCCCACGCACCCTCCAGGACCCTGTTGAGGGTGTAGAGCTGGTCTAGTGTTCCACGACCAGGACGAAAACCACACTGCTCCTCCTGAATCCGAGGTTCGACTATCCGACGGACCCTCCTCTCCAGAACCCCTGAATAGACCTTACCAGGGAGGCTTAAGAGTGTGATCCCTCTATAGTTGGAACACACCCTACGGTCCCCCTTTTTGAATAGGGGAACCACCACCCCAGTCTGCCAATCCAAGGGAACTGCCCCCGATGTCCACGCGATATTGCAGAGTCGCGTAAGCCAACACAACCCCACAACATCCAGAGCCCTAAGGAACTCAGGACGAATCTCATCCACCCCCGGAGCCTTGCCACCGCGGAGCTTTTTAACCACCTTGGCGACCTCAGCACCAGAGATTGGAGAGCCCGACCCAAAGTCCCCAGGCTCCGCTTCCTCAGTGGAAGACGTGCCAGTAGGATTGAGGAGGTCTTCGAAGTATTCCGCCCACCGACTCACAACATCCCGAGTTGAGGTCAACAGCACGCCATCCCCACCATAAATGGTGTTGGTCGCGTACCGCTTTCCCCCCCTGAGACGCCGGATGGTGGACCAGAATCGCCTCGAAGCCGTACGGAAGTCATTCTCCATGGCCTCTCCGAACTCCTCCCACGCCCGAGTTTTTGCCTCAGCAACCACCCGAGCCGCATGCCGCTTGGACTGCCGGTACCTATCTGCTGCTTCCGGGGTCCCACAGGCCAAAAAGGCCCAATAGGACTCCTTCTTCAGCTTGACAGCATCCCTCACCGCCGGTGTCCACCACCGGGTTCGAGGGTTGCCACCACGACAGGCACCAACAACCTTGCGGCCACAACTCCGATAAGCTGCCTCGACAATAGAGGCGCGAAACATGGCCCACTCGGGCTCAATGTCCCCCGCCTCCCTCGGAACGTGTTCAAAGCTCTCCCGGAGGTGGGAGTTAAAGCTCCGTCTTACGGGAGACTCTGCCAGACGTTCCCAGCAGACCCTCACAATACGTTTGGGTCTGCCAGGTCTGACCGGCATCCTCCCCCACCATCGGAGCCAACTCACCACCAGGTAGTGGTCAGTTGACAGCTCCGCCCCTCTCTTCACCCGAGTGTCCAGGACATGCGGCCGCAGATCAGATGAGACGACAACAAAGTCGATCATTGAACTACGACCTAGGGTGTCCTGGTGCCAAGAGCACATATGGACACCCTTATGCCTGAACATGGTGTTCGTTATGGACAATCCATGACGAGCACAGAAGTCCAACAACAGAACACCACTCGGGTTCAGATCAGGGGGGCCGTTCCTCCCAACCACACCCCTCCAGGTCTCACTGTCATTGCCCACGTGAGCGTTGAAGTCCCCCAGCAGAACAAGGGAGTCCCCAGGAGGCGCACCCTCCAATACCCCCTCCAAGGACTCCAAAAAGGGTGGGTAATCTGCGCTGCCGTTTGGCGCATAGGCACAAACAACAGTCAGAGCCCGTCCCCCCACACGTAGGCGAAGGGAGGCTACCCTCTCGTTCACCGGGGTGAACCCCAACGTACAGGCACCAAGATGGGGGGCAACAAGTATGCCCACTCCTGCTCGGCGCCTCTCACCAGGGGCAACTCCAGAGTGGAAGAGTGTCCAACCCCTCTCAAGGAAACTGGTTCCAGAGCCAGAGCCATGCGTTGAGGTGAGTCCGACTATTTCTAGCCGGAACCTCTCAACCTCACACACTAGCTCAGGCTCCTTCCCCACCAGAGAGGTGACATTCCATGTCCCAATGGCCAGCTTCTGTAGCCGAGTATCAGACCGCCAGGGTCCCCGCCCTCGGCCACCACCCATTCCACAATGCACCCGACCCCTTTGGCCCCTCCCACAGGTGGTGAGCCCATGGGAAGGGGGACCCACGTCTCCTCTTCGGGCTGTGCCCGGCCGAGCTCCATGGGTGAAAGCCCGGCCACCAGGCGCTCGCCAACGTGCCCCTCCTCCGGGCCTGGCTCCAGAGTGGGGCCCCGGTGACCCGCGTCCGGGCGAGGGAACATTGTTTCCATTTATATTACTCATCATAAGGGGTCTTGTGGGCTGCGCTTTGTCTCGTCCCTCACCTAGGACCTGTCTGCCTTGGGTGACCCTACTAGGGGCATAAAGCCCCTGACAGCATAGCTCCTAGGATCATTGGGACACTCAAACCCCTCCACCACGGTAAGGTGGCAGCCCAGGGAGGGGATTGCTCTTTTTTGTAAAATAAAAATAGAATTTTTAGATGTTTTACATGCCTTCCCCCAAAACTTCAACACAATAAGTCAAATAAGAACTATAGCATTATACAATATAAGTAATGCTTTATCATTAAATAACTCTTTAGCCTTATATAATACAGCAATAGATCTGACTAGTTTTGTTTTCAAATAATTAAAATGAGATTTCCCGGTCAGGTTCTCATCAATAACTACACCCAAAAATCTCACCTCCTTCACTTTACTAATTATATTACCCTTAATTTTAAATGTAGAAGCAACTGTGATTTTTCTTTTACTAAATACCTTTTTTTTCTCCAAATTTAGCGATAATTTGTTAAGCCCAAACCAAGTGTGCATTTTTACAAACTCTGTTTCCATCATATCCAGCATTCGATCCAATTTTTTTCCCAAACAAAAAAAAATGGTATCATCTGCAAACAGAACAAACCTAAACAGCCCCGACACATTCACCAAATCATTTATGTACAAAAGAAACAACTTTGGACCAAGCACTAAACCTGAAAGTTATGCACCATAACTCATGTTCCCTGAAGGAAGGGAACGAGGTGCAACATACTTGCTATGGGAATTGCGCCCGCGCGATTACCTGAAGGAATATACTCACGCCTTTACGGCTAGGGGCGTCACCGCCGCGCCAGAGGCCCCGCCCTCTGGGTACTTAAGCGGCTTGCGCCCCTCCATCTTTCTCCAAAGTTGCACTTCACCGAGCTTTCAGCATTGAAAAGGGCCAGCTATGTTGCACCTCGTTCCCTTCCTTCAGGGAACATGAGTTATGGTGCATAACTTTCAGTTCCCTTTCAGTCTGGTCTCTCAGTGCAACATACTTGCTATGGGAACGTAATCCATTCACGCCCTTGAAATGCTCAGTAAAATGCATGCTAGAGTGAACGTCTGCCTTTGACCAGCAGGCATCCCAAGGCTACTTTCTACTGAGTGTTAGAAAGGACAGCCTGAGTGACGTCACCCGCAGTAACATCCAAACTGTAATGCTTTGCAAAAGTATTTAATGAGCTCCAATTCGTAGCAGCACAGATGTCTGCGACTGGTACACCCTTGAATAATGACCAGGAAGTGGCCAAGCCCCTAGTGGAGTGAGCATGCACTCCAGAGGGTACCTGTTGACCTTTGCTACTGTAGGCCCTTTTAATGGCCTCAGTCACCCAATGTGAGAGGCGTTGTTTTGATAGGGCTCTCCCGGTAGCAGGTGCTGCAAAGCAGACGAACAGTTGGTTTGTTTTCCTCCATTCGGCTGTTCTCTGCATGTAGGTGCGTAAAGCCCTCACTGGGCAGAGAGCCTGTAGCCTTTCCTGTTCCTGAGTGAGGACAGGGGCAGGTGGAAAGGAGGAGAGATCAAAGTCTAGACTCCTATGGTTCAGAGTCAAGACCTTGGGAGTGTATGCGGGATTAGGCCTTAGTGTGACCTTTGACCCGTCAGGGGCGAATCTGGTACACATTGGATGTACAGATAATGCATGGAGGTCACCCACGCGTTTCGCCGAGCAAAGTGCCAGGAGTAGAGCAGTTTTATAAGATAGTAAATCTATCTTAACCTCGCTCCGTGGCTCGATTGGAGGGTCGCAGAAGGCCCCCAGGACCAAGCCAAGATCCCAACCAGGGGTCAGGGTCCTGCTGGATGGTTTGGTCCGAAGGACACCTTTCATAAATCTTATTATGATTGGATGTGCTCCGGGTGTCGTGTGTTCCCAGCCTTCATGACAGGTTGAAACAGCTGATAGGAAGACTTTAATCGTTGAATAAGAACAACATTTTTCCATTAATTCCTGAAGGAAAGTCAGGAGCTGAGCCAGGTTGCATGAATAAGCAATAATATTTCTTTCTGAACACCAGGCTTCAAAAATACGCCACTTTTGTGCATATAAGGATTGTGTTGATCCAACACGGGCATTTTGTATTGTCAATACCACATTTTCTGGCAAGCCTGACGCCATCAACCTGTTCATTTTAGCCAACAAGCTGAGACTTTTGGCAGTTCCTGGCCTAAGTGGTTGTACTGCTCCTTCTGGAGACACAGAGGCTGTTAACCCCTGGGTGTCAACCAGATTGGGAAGGAGGCCTCCTTGTTGATGTGCTCCCAAATTATCCTGCTCAGGGTCAATTGAGGGCAGATGTAACCTGTCATCTTTATTAGACAGGTTTGGAGCAGAAAGTCTATTTTCCTCCTCCAAGTTTGTAGTCCTGCTGTGAGGTTGCGAGTTATGTAAACAAGCAGACCTCCTGACTCCGACCCGTTTTCTGGGGTGGTCCAGTCTACTGGTCCTTGGCTTTAATGGAGCGTTGGTACAAGGTAAACCGACCGAGGTCCGTGTTTCACCCTTTGGGAGAATAATTTTTGAAAGCAGATTTGAATCAGCACAGAATGGTAGGTGACGTGCTGACTGAGTACTGCTTGGGCATTGCGTGTCCCTCGTTAATAACAAAGGAGCGGCTGTACCTTTAGAGCGTGGTAGTGTTCCTTTTGTTTTGGCAGACTTCAGATTATTTGGTGATAAAGAGCTTAGTCCCCCTCGAAAAACAGGAAGAGAGATCAGATTCGGCTCTGACTTGTTTTCATCTACAACAGGCTGAACACAGTCACTGTTGTGAAGGTGTGAAGTTTGTGGCTGCCTGAAGGCATTTGATGCAGCCCCCCTGTCGTCAGACACTGTCAGCTTGCCTCCCTGAGGTGCAGACATCTCACGTGGTCGTCTGGTTAGTGTATTGGCTGGCCCAACAAAACGAGGGCTTGAGCACATGACCCTCTCCACCTGTCTCTCTGAGAGGCATGGAGGGGGGTTCGCAGACGCCTCTGTGTCTGCTCATTGCAGATGTATCAGAGGCACTCTGCTAGGGTTTATTGAATATGCTAATACCCCGTGGGCCGTGAGGGAGAGGGGGAAAAAGGCCTTCTCCCTTTATGACAGCTCGCAGGTCAGAGGGACCTGTTTTGCTGAAGATTGTGTGTTGTTGTTGTTTTGTTTTTTGAGAGTCAATAAAACAGAGAGGAGCTGTTTCATGAACTTTATTTGTGCTTATGTGCAAGGACGTACATGATTTTATGTCACTCATAGCAGAGAAAGCATGATTTGTGCATGCTGTAAATAAACCAGCTGTTTGTACTATGTTACAAGCAAAGTCTGGACATGAAGGGATCATTCCCGTTACCACGTGGGCGGGTGATTCGTGTAACGTGGAAACGTGGACCTGGTTCATCAGGCACGTTTTTGTCTGTTGTCACGATTCGCCGAGGAGGCCCTGTGCTTGGTCGCCTGGCGGGGGACAAACCTGTTTTTGCTCCATGCGTGCTCGGTACGAGGTGGGCCCTGCGGGGGTCTCTGCCTGGGCTCCTCCTCGTATGCTGGCCGCTTCTGCGGTGGGGCACGCGTTGCCGAGTGGTGCCGAGACTGCGCAGGTCTGCTACCAGCAGACTCCCTTGGGGGGGCGAAGCTTCTCCGGGGAATGCCCACCCGGAGAGCTTCCGCCTGTCTGCGTCTTTGGTCCAGCTTGGTCTGAATTCGCTCCAAAGCTTTACCAAACAATCCCTCCGGCTCTATCGAGTGGTGGAGAAAAGGCACCTTTTGTCCCTCCGGGAGATCCGTCAGAGTCATCCAGAGGTGGCGGATCGCGATGACCACTTCCGCCATTCCCCTGCCCTGCGCAACAGCAGCTGTCCCCATCATACGGAGCACAAAGTCTGTTGCCCTGCGGGCTTCATCCAGCAATTCGGCTGCCGCCTGCTTGTCCGTTGTTGTTTGAAGTCTTTGCAGCTTTTCCGCTTGGTAAGCCTGCATTAACGCGGATGCATTCATGGTGCGCGCCGCGAGTCCCTGAGTCCTGTAGCACCTCTTGAGAAGAGAAGCTGAGGCTCGACAAGCCTTGCTGGGAAGAGTTGGTTTTGTTCCTGATGATTTAGGAGCCAGGTGAGACGCTAGTGTGTCCTCAATCTGAGACACGTTAGCTATTCCCACTTCATCCATCCCGTCTATGTCGAGGAACTGTGAGAGGGAGAGGAGTATGGGGGCTCTTGGTTGAGTCCAGGTGCGAGTTAGTTCTGTGAGTAAGTCCGGGAACACTGGCATCTTTTA
>JBBPBX010045998.1:15203-26770 GCA_038048925.1 Garcialebias charrua | reverse complement strand
GCTTTAAACAGGACATGATGTCAGCCAACCACTGAGCGTGAGTGGGTGGAAACGGTTCTTTCCACCTAAGCAAAATAGCTCGTCTGGCCAGGAGAGAGGTGAACGATATTACATGTTGTTGGTTTTTATTTAGGTTTGTCATGCCCTCTACAAGACCAAACAGAGCAATCAGTGGGTCAGGGTTCAGGCGTGTATCTAGTACATGTGATAAAGTCTGAAAGATTTCCCGCCAATATTTGTTCAGAGATGGGCAAAACCAAAACATATGGGAGAGAGAGGCTTCAGCATGTTTGCATCTCACACAGTATGGGCTGACATCAGGATACATAGAGGACAATTTCAGTTTAGAGATGTGAGCTCTGTGCACCACTTTAAATTGTATTAGACAATGTCTAGCACAGAGAGAACTGGAGCTCACCAGTTTGAGTATGGAGGTCCAAGAGTCCTCTGAGATAGAGGAGCCGAGATCCTCTTCCCAAGCAGCTTTTATTTTATCTGAGGAAGCACGCTTCAAATCCAATAGTTTACTGTAAATGAATGAAATGGACTGTTTTTTATTTGGGTCTAGAGAAAGAATAGTGTCAACAATACTGCTATCGGTTGAAATGGAGAGGCTGGACAAATGAAGAGTAATAAAGTGCCGTATTTGGAGATACCTGAAAAAATTGGACTGGGGAAGACCAAATTTTTCACATAGTTGTTGAAATGAAGCTAAAGTGTTATTGAGAAACAAGTCATTGAAGCGTACTATACCCCTTCTTTGCCATTCTTTAAAAACAGAGTCCTGAGATGAGGGTTTGAAAAGTTGGTTAGACATGATAGGGCTATAGAGAGAGAAACTAGAGAAATTGAAACATTTACGAAATTGTGCCCAGATTTTTAGTGAGTGTTTTATAACTGGATTTATAACAGTTGTAAGTGGTGGAAGCGGGAGTGAGGATCCCAAGAAAGCCACGGAGGACCATTTCATTTATGGGCAGCACGGTGGCACAACTGGTAGAGTGCTGCCTCTCAGCGAGAAGGTTGCCGGTTCAAATCCCGGTCCGGGGGCCTTTCTGGGTGGAGTTTGCATGTTCTCCCCGTGCATGCGTGGGTTTCCTCCGGGTACTCCGGTTTCCTCCCACAGACCAAAAAACATGCTTGTTAGGCTGATTGGTGACTCTAAATTGACCCTAGGTGTGAGTGAGAGAGTGGATGGTTGTTTGGTGTGAGTGAGACAGGTCCCTCTTGTAAATGAGTCCCCGTGACTCAACGAGGCTAGCCTGTATAAATAAAGGTTGAATGAATGAATTTCCCAGAACACTGTGACTCCATCTCTACCCAGTCAGGGCTGTCAGGCCTGTTGTAATAGAATGACCAGAATGCTAGACAGTGTAAGTTTGCTGCCCAATAATAAAAGCGGAAATTTGGAAGGGCAAGACCGCCTGCGGCCTTAGTTTTTTGGAGATGTGTCTTATTTAAGCGTGGACGTTTTCCTTGCCACAGATATGATGAAATGATGGAATCTAACTGAACAAAGAATGAACCAGGGATAAAAACAGGAATATTTTGAAAAAGATATAAAAACTTAGGTAAAGTGACCATCTTGACTGAGTTAATACGGCCTGTGAGGGAAATGGAAAGCGGTGACCATCGGGATAATGCCTGCTTTGTCTGATTCAACAGAGAGACAAAGTTTTCTTGATATAAATCTTTATACCTCCTCGTAACTGTAACACCCAGGTAAGAGAATTTTGTCTTCTCAATTTTAAGAGGCCATTTACCAAAGTCAAGAGTCTGCGCCAGGGTATTGACAGGGAAAATTACACTTTTACTCAGGTTTAATTTGTAACCAGAGTTTATTCCAAATTCCTCAAGTAATGATAAAACGGAGGGCAGCGTGTCAGTCGGATGAGAAATGAAAAGTAAAAGGTCATCAGCATAAAGGGAGACCTTGTGCTCCATATCGCCTCTCCAGATTCCTGAAATTGTGTCACAGGACCGCAAGGCAGTGGCAAGAGGTTCAATTGCCAGGTCAAAGAGCATAGGGCTCAGTGGGCATCCCTGGCGAGTTCCTCGATGTAGACTGAAGGGTTTTGATATCTGAGAGTTGGTACGAATGGTTGCGGTGGGATGTGAGTAAATTAATTGCACCCATGTAATGAAATTGGGGCCAAAACCAAATTTGTCAAGAACATTAAACAAGTAGTCCCATTCAACCCGATCAAATGCTTTCTCTGCATCAAGGGAAATAACACACTCAGGAACAGTATCCGAAGGAGAATAAATAATGTCAAAAAGGCGTCTGACATTAAAAAAGGAGTGCCTGCCTTTAATGAATCCAGTCTGGTCTTTTGATATGATCAAAGGAAGGATCTTTTCCAACCTTTGAGCAAGAACTTTGGCTAAAATTTTGGCGTCTGTATTTAAAAGGGAGATTGGTCGATAAGAGGAACAGTGAGTTGGGTCTTTTCCTTTCTTTGCAATGAGGGTAATGCAGGCCTCTAAAAAAGATTTCGGAAGGGATCCTTGGTCAAATGACTCTAAGAGAACCGAGTGTAGGAGTGGGGAAAGTAATGAAGAAAATTTCTTAAAAAATTCAGCAGGGAAGCCGTCAGGACCCGGACATTTGCCAGACTGCATTACCGATACAGCTGACACAATTTCTGTCAGGGATATTGGGATCTCCAGTGCATCTTTCAGGTTGGGTGTGAGTTTTGGCATGTTGGTCTTTTCGAAAAACTGAGAAGATAAATTCTTGTTGGTATGGGATTCTGAAGTATATAAATGGGAATAAAAGTCCTTAAATGCTCTGTTAATTTGTAAATGATCTAGAGTTGTGGTGCCGTTCTCTAATTGGATCTTAGGGATGATTTGTTTAGCCATGGCACCCTTCAACTGATTTGCCAGTAGTTTTCCTGACTTTTCTCCATGTATGTAAAATGATGATTTACTTTTCAAAAGTGATTGTTCTATTGAGTATGTAGACAATAAATCAAACTTAGTTTTGAGTTCTACTTTTTTTTGTACAGATTAGGGCATTTGTTTTGAGCATATTGTTGATCAATTTCTTTTATCTGCTGGGCTAAATCAGTTCTTTCTTTTTGAGATTTTTGCCTCAGCCGGGCGGTATATGAAATGATTTGTCCCCTAAGATAGGCCTTAAGGGTATCCCAAACGGTTGACAATGGGATCCCAGGAGTTCTGTTTATGGATAGAAAGAAGGTTATTTCTTTTTCTATAAATGTAACAAAATCATTGTTTGACAGTAACGTTGAATTGAATCTCCACTGTCTACTCCTTATAGGAATGTCAGGGAGGGACAAAGACAGAGTGACAGGTGCATGGTCTGAGATGACAATACTGTGGTAGTCACAGCCACGGACAGAGGGAAGAAGTTTGTTGTCCATGAAAAAGTAATCGATCCTCGAGTATGAATGATGAACATGAGAAAAAAAAGAATATTCTCTCTCAGCTGGGTGTAAAAAACGCCATACATCGCACAGGCCATACTTAGATAGAAAGGCACGAATAGTGTGGGACGACCTGCTGGCTGTGGCAGGGTTTGTAGAGGATCTGTCCAAAACTGGGTCCAACCAGCAATTCAGGTCACCACTGAGTATCAATGAGTATGTGTTTAGGTCCGGGAGCAGTGAGAATAATTTCTCAAAGAAACCAACATCATCCGTATTTGGGGCATAAACGTTAACTAGCACTACTGGTGTGTAGCACTTTGAGATTTTTATTAATGAAAAGTGCGGTATAAATTGAATTTATTATTATTATTATTATTATTATTATTGTACAATTTACCGGAAACAATCACAAAACGACCATATTTATCTGAGTTAACTTGAAAAGGTTCAAATGAAATGTCTTGACTGATGAGGATCGAGACGCCCCGAGCCTTTGCTCGAAATGAGGAATGGAAACTCTGCCCGTGCCATGTTTGCAGTAATCGTTTGCTATCGTCACTTCTAATGTGAGTCTCCTGCAGGAAAGCAATGCCTGTATTTAACTGTTTTAAATGAGAGAGCACCTTCCTTCTCTTGACGGGGTGGTTTAAACCTTTGACGTTCCAGCTTGACAACACCAACTGACCACTCATATTACTAATAATTTGTATAAGAAAGGTAGGTAATACAGTCTAATGTGTTGATGGCTGTGCAGTTCTTGGCAAAGTGAAAGAAAATATAAATTAATGGCAGTGATGGACCCCCCACCCCCCTCCCTTTCCCACCCTGGACAGCTGCAACAGACAGAAGCAGCAAGCTCCATAGAAATTAAAAATAAGTCTCCTGTCTAACTTTTAAACTAGTGCTCCAGTATCATCAGAGGAAAAAAAAAATGTATAAGCACCTCATGCAAGGCCAAAAATGTACACATAGATGTGTGATCACGCATACACATATAAACAAGGTTAAATTAATCCTAATCCTAAATTAAATCTTCAATCAGTCCAAGACCAATTCAAGATTCAATTCAAGATAGTCAACAGGTAAACAAGAAGAGGAAAAATGTTAATAGTTCAAAATAATATATTAAAAACATTATATATTTCACCCATTTTTATACCTGGATAGGCCTACTTCAATTATTTATGTGCCTAAATACCTAATGCCTAAAAAAAAAAAAAAAAAAAAAAAAAATTTAAGCACCTCACAAACTAGTTTAAAGTATGCAAGGCCAAAAAATGTATACACATGTACCGGTAATCACGCACACATATACAAACGTAAAGTTAAATTAATCCCAATCTCAAATTAATTATCAATCAATCCAGGACTAACCCAAGATTCAGCTCAAAATAGTCAACAGGTAAACGAGAAAAGGAAAAATGTTTCATTTCAAAAATGTTAATAGTTCAAAAAAAGCTGCAACTAAAAAAGTCTCAGATAATCAGAGTATGTGCAGAGTCCTGCTCATCTGTTCCTCACCTCATGTAAAGAAAAGTTTAGTGTAAACAGAAACAAAGCCAGTGCGGGAACAGCGCATTGGTGTCAGCAATACGCTTCCGTACATTGTTCATCAGTTAGAAGAAAAGTTTAAATATTACTTGCGCTGTGAAGCTTGAAAGGTGTCACTGAACTTCTGCGCCTCTTCGACCGAGCCCAGCCACTTTCTGTTTCCATCAGGTAAAGTCACGCGAAGTCGAGCAGGAAAAAGCAGAGCAGGTTTTAGACCCAAAGAATACAGTGCGGACATCACGTCCTTATATTCCACTCGCTGGTTGAGGACTTCTGGGCTGTAGTCTTCCACGATCCGCACCGGTTTACCCTGGTATTCAAGCCTGCCTCTGCGTCGGGCCTCCCGGATCAGCAGCTCCTTTACCTGGACCCGGTGCACTCGCAGGATAACCGGGCGCGGCCGCTGGTCCGAGGCGGGTTTCGGAGCGAGGGTTCGATGGGCCCGGTCCAGTTCGGGTGGAGAAGGAAGCGTGTCACGCCCGAAGATGTCGCACAGCAGGTTGGAGAAGAAGTCTGTGGGACGTCCGCTTTCAATAGATTCCGGTAAACCCAGCACACGAATATTCTGCCGTCTGCTTCGATTTTCTAAATCCGCCAGTTTAGATCTTAGTCTGGTGTTTTCCTCCTGCAGAGTTGAGCAGGTGTTTTCCACCTCCGACATGCGCTGGCTCAGGTCGTTAGTGACAAGTTCCAGTGATGACACACGCTGGCCGTGTTCCTCCACCGCGAGCCGAGTTTGGTCCAATTTGATATCCAGCTGGTGAAAAGTTTGTTTAAACTCAGCTGACAGCGCAGCGCGGTGTTCCTCGAGCAGCGAGGTAATTGCCTCGAGGGTTAGGCCAGCGTCATCCTTCTCAGCGTCTTTCTTGGATCTTGTCGACTTTTGAGACATTTTTAATTTAAAATCTTCAAAAGAGATGCTTGATAGAAGTTGTGTGCGTGATGATAGGCAAAAAATATTACATATAGAGGGCTTGGTGGTACTAAAAAATAAATTTTACCCGGAGCACTGGCAAGTGCAACTCACTCCATCTCACGACCACACCCCATTTCCGTGTGTAATCTTTTCACAAAAAGAATGATGAGCTCCAAATTGTTAGGATTGATTTGTAGCAACAGCTGATTCTGTAAGGTCATGGCCAATGTCTTGCCTTCTTTTATTCTATTAACACACAACTGTGCTCCAAACCAGAAAACTGTAAAAACGTCAGCTTTATAGATGTACTCAAACTGATGATGACCAATTATTCAATTCCATCTGATTACCAGCACCTGGCTTATACTTTATTTCATGAACCTTATGGAAGCTGCAATAATGGATCAGATATTTTTCATGCTCTAATATGTAAACCAAAGAGCAGCATAATAAGCCTGGGTCAGAGCACCAAGGCCCCCATATCTGACTACCACCCATACACACATGATATACACTCATATGGCCCCTCTTTCAGGTGGTGGGTCCACAGGAAGTCAAATCCAAGTTACTTATTTGGGCTTAGCCCAACCAAGCCCCATGGGTAAAGACCTGGTTACCAGGCACCTGCCAACAAGTCTCTCCCCCAACCTGGCTACAGGGTGGGGTCCAAGTAACCCATGTCCAGACAAGAAACCTCAAGCTCCTTGCTGTTGTCTGTCCATGCATGTTTTGAATCACTTGTTGTCTGGCCTGTCACCTAGGATCCCTCTGCCATGGGAGACACTTCCAATGACCCAGGGTGCTCCCTAGGGAGGTGCTCCATGCATGTCTGACTAGGAGGAGACTTAAGGACACGATGGAGAGACTTTGTATATCTGCTGACCTTGGAATGCCTTGGAATCCTCCAGGAAGAGCTAGAAGAAGTGGCTATGGAAAGAGTTTGGGCTTCCCTGCTGAAACTGCTACCCCTGTGACCCGATAATGGATGGACAGACGATTGGATGGACAGATGAACGAGTGGACAGATGAATGGATGGACGGATGAATGGATGGGCCGATGAATGGATGGGCAGATGAATGGATGGACAGATGAATGGATGGACCGATGAATGGATGGACAGATGAATGGATGGACAGATGAATGGATGGATGGAATATGTAAACATCCAGAAATGAAAAAGTGCAGACTTCCTTTTTCACATTACTATATACACTATTGATGTGTTTTTTTTTTTTTGCAATTACTAATGTACTTCTGTAAAATCAGGCACTATGCCCCAAGTATGTGCATGACTATTGTCTGTATTGAAGGTTGGTGTTCAACTCCAGTCTATGGGTTATTTACATCTGCAGTTTTAGTGACATTATATCCATCCATCCATCCATTATACAGTATTTACCTGCTTCATTTTTGGTTTGTGGGGAGTCACTGGTGCTCATATCCAGTAGTCACTGTGTGAGAGACAGAGAACACCTTGGACATGTCTCTAGTCCACCACAGGGACACATAGAGGCAAACGAGAGAGACAAACAACCATTCACTCTCTCACTCACACCTAGGGACAATTTAGAGTTACCAATCAGCCTAACATGCATGTTTTTGGTCTGTGGGAGGGAACCGGAGTACCTGAAGAAAACCAATGCATGCATGGAGAGAGCATGCAAGCTCCACCCAGAAAGACTTCCGGATGGGATTTGATCAGGCAACCTTTTCACTGAGAGTTGGCAGCTCTAACTGAGGTACTGTGCTGCCCTTGACGTTATATTCAATCATATGTTTGAAATTGTATTTTATGTTGTTATAGTGAAGTGACCTTAACGTGCAATGTTGTCAGGTGTCAGAGTGGCTGCAAAGCACAACTAAAACATAGGTAGATATGAACACTGAGTGGATTTCAGCAAACCAAATGTACAGGTAGGCATATCTGGACCACAAAAATATGGTTTTGAACATATGCATTAGTAACTGTAAAAAGGTCCCTATAAGTATATGCCTTTTGTAACAAAAGTGTGAAAAGTGCTTCTTTAGATAGAAAACTTTACTATTTGGCTTTTTTTATCTATGTGAAAATGTGTGCGCAGTGCTCTGAGACAACTTTGTTGTGAATTGGCTTCATATAAATCAAGTGAATTGAATTGAATTTACAAATGTGACAGAGATAATAGTGTCAAATAACTAGATCAATACATTTTTAGGGTTATATGATGAACAACTGTATGTGCTTTTTTTTTTTTGCTATAACACTGTTTTCTGTTATGATGTTGTTGTTTTTTTCTTAAAATTTTGTAAACAATATCCAATTAAAATCCAGAGTTCATGTGTTCAACCATTTGCATTTTGTTGGGACATTTGGGAAGTTTGTCCAAGAATGGGTTGGAAACGTTGGTGAAGTAATCTACAGGCTACAAGTTCTAAACATTTTATTTTCAAAGTTGAACCAGTTTGAGGCATGCAGCACAAACAAAGATTTTACAATGTAGGTAGTGCGGCAAAGAAACAACTTTAAGGTGCTTCCTTGAGGTAGACAAAGTGTTATCAGTCCCATTCAGCTGCAGCTGCTTTAAGACTACCAGAGGAGTAAAACAGATTATTTTAACATCCAAATAGGTACCAAAAAAAAGTTTTCATCATGTGAGAAAAGGAGGATTTTCAACCCCTTTCTTGTATTTAACAAGTCAGTACACAAACTAAAGCCAGTGGGGAGACTATTTTAATTAACATTTAGACTGATGACCCGACTAAATAATAAGCCAACGCTTGTTGCCGGCCTCCTGGCCATAAACAGCTGCGCCAGCTGGGGGGTTAAAAAACAAATTGACCGTCTTGTTATTTTCCTAACTGGGCACAATTGGCTGTGCTTTCTAAGGCCAGTCATCTTGGCATGTGTTAAATTAGCCCTATTGACAGCATGTTTACCCCATTCGTTCTAATCACCACAGGCACGACTTCAGATCTGGGGCTTGTAGTTGTGATTACTTTCCATTAAATAAAAGCAAAAAAAAAACAACACTTACGAGGGAATGACACAGCAGTAAAGCTTTAAAATGACATCACCACAATGGCCCTTGCTTTTACTCATTCTTTCATTTGGATCGTATGCTGTTTCTTGTCTTCTTCTCAATGGTTAGAGGAAGTAGTGCTCACTGAATAAACTGCAGCCTGCTACAGTGACAAATCTTTCCAACTTGTGGAAAAAGATAGTAAAACATGTTTTAAAACTTAAACTAGGTGTAATCATCCAAAGAGCTAAGCTAATGGACTATAATTGCAGAGTTTTTCTGATCTGTATGGCAGTCACCTGCACTTTCCCAAATGTCTGACCATAACCAAACTAGAAAGAGTGCAGCAACCAAGTGCGAACACTCTATTTCACACCTCCATCGGCGTGATTAACAAACTGCGGGTGGCGGGCTTTGATAATGCTGTGATGCATGATGGAAGACCCTCTAACACAGTTAAAAGGCAGAAAGTGGGAAGGAAATAGAGACTAAAGTGGCCAGGAGAGGAGATGCTTCTAAAGGTAAAACACAAAGCTGTAAAATCTGTTCTCAAGGCTTTTAGAGCCGTGTCATTTGGACTACTTAGCCCAAAATGCTCCACACGAGAAAGAGCAATGCTAAAAGAAATTCCATCCACCACAGCTCAGGGAAAGTGATGGGTTGCATTAACAGAACAGGCCCCCGAGGTTTTTAAGATGCTTAGTATAAAAGACTGAAGTGTGTACCACAAGACGTTTGACTATATGCATGTGTGTGTGGCAGGGAAATAAAGAAAGAGAGGGGGGTATGGGGTGATATGGAAATCCCTACTTGCTCTGTGGTCCTCGATCGACCTTGAGGACATACATTAAGTGTTCTCACATTTCACCGTGTATTACATTCATATATGCAGCCTTGTGCACGTGTGCGCCCACACAGCTCTGACGCACAAGCATAAATAAACATAAATACGGCGAAACACTCACTTAGAACTGCAAACACGTTCTACGACTTCTCACAAAATTGTTTTCTTTTTTCCAAAGTGACTGTGTTTCTGAGCTGGCAGAGAGCCAAAGAACTGCGTATTGTTTGAAGATGAAAAGAGAACACGACAGAAAGTTTTGTTAAAAGCGCACACTCTTCTCGCTCACTTTTCCTCCCACGCTGTCGTTTAAGGCTGCTGGTATTTTTAGCCTGCTTGTTTTTACAGCCGCTGAGATGCATTTCTGCCCTGACATGATCTATATTTAGACTGATGCTCTGCCAGGCCCTCGAGCTGCACACGTGTCTCCACCATTTGTATTTGGATCACTTCTCTTGCTGATAGGTGCAAGGAGACAAGAAGGTATTTTGCGAGCTTCATGAAGCTTGCAAAATACCTTCTTGTCTCCTTGCACGTACGCATGCTTGGATTCAAGATTAATTAATACTGGCGTCATCATTTAGACTACGGCAATGCACGAATAAAATTAGTTAATATAAACATGGAAATGTATACAGTATATGGTCATTTTATATCAGCTTGCACTAAAACTAATTTATAGCATCTGAAAAAGCTAAGTCTGGTTCTCTGGACATTCAAAAAACAAAACAAAGCAAAAAAAAAATGTAGAAACGTTTCATCTTTTGGCCGAAAGACTTCCTCAGTCTGAGATGCTGTATTCAGCTCAGTCTTATAAATAGCACCCTCACAGTGGATCGACCAGTTGGCTGATGACAGCCAAAACTAGCTGCTCACATGATCAAGGAGGACCATCAGCCTAACGATGGATCGTTAGCACCCTGATGGTTGTTTGCTATTCACAAGAGGGCTGAGTGATACTAGCAATAACAGCATTGTAAGAGGGGGACAGTTGAACCCGGAGGCCTCCACCCTGTTTAATGATGGATGGTTTCTTTTCACAAAGATGGCCTCCTTTACTCCTCTCTCAAACCATCGTTCCTCTCTATCAAGGATGTGAACATCTTCATCCCTGAAAGAGTGACCGCTGGCCTGGAGATGAGTGTAGACCGCAGAGTCCTGACCTGATGATGTTGATCTTCTGTGCTGGGCCATCCTTTTGGCCAGTGGCTGTTTAGTTTCCCCGATATAAGACTGATCACAGCCCTCCTGACACTGAACAGCATACACAATATTACTCTGTTTGTGCCGGGGGACTGGATCTTTGGGATGAACCAGTCTTTGCCGTAATGTATTTTGGGGTTTAAAAGCCACTGGGACGTTGTGTTTAGAAAATAAACGTCTCAATGTCTCTGAAACTCCCGCAACATACGGAATGACCACTGGTCTGGGTCTGGGTTCCTTCTTTTCACCTGATGGCTGGCTGGAGTCCTGTTTGGGTTTCTTCTCTGCTTTCAGGAAGGCCCAGTTAGGATATCCACATTTCTCTAGAGCCTGTTTTGTGTGTGATTTCTCTTCTGTCTGGCTCCTGAGTTAGTGGGGACGCTGTCTGCTCTGTGGTACAGAGTCCTGATGACTCCTAACTTGTGCTCCAGAGGGTGATGGGAGTCAAACTGTAAATACTGGTCTGTGTGTGTGGGTTTGCGGTACACCTCAGTTTGCAAATTTCCTCTATCAGAAACTGAGACCTCACAGTCCAAGAAAGCCAACCTGCCATTTTTTACATCTTCTCGTGTGAACTTGATATATTTATCCACAGAGTTGATGTGATCAGTGAAATGTTGGACTTCCTGAGATTTAATTTTAACCCAGGTGTCGTCAACAT
>JBBPBX010045998.1:0-11587 GCA_038048925.1 Garcialebias charrua | reverse complement strand
TATATATGTACCATATATACCGTATATATAATACACTGAACAGCTTTCAGCTTTTTTTCTATTAGCCTCAATAATAGAGCCCCATGGAGGTCTATGATGATAGACTGTTTAACCCAGACCAGTCTTTACCAACAACCCCTGCCATCTTTCACAGAGTCAAACTCTGCTGTATTATTGCATTGCACATTTCCAAGAGGGAAAGCCTTTCAATCAATCTTCCTGCAAATCATGTTTAAACGTCACCTATTAGATTTATATTGAGGCTTTCTCACTTTGAATACCAGGGAATCAATGTGGCTATCATTCTTCTTCAAGCAATTTTCTGGCAATTTCTCCCCTCTAATATCTAGAATAAAATGTGACCTCTATAGAAGGGGAAGCATAGGAATGTCAGTAACTGGGGGGAGGGGGGGTATTAAGTTTGAATCAGAATACTGTACTTGTGCTCAGTTTTATTTGGAACATTTAGTTTTTCTGTAACTTTAGACTGTTAAATGTTTGTAAGTCCACGTGTGAATTGGTCCTTCCAGATTTCCACCATGACTTTTCTGTTTTAACATGCTCCACACCTACATTTCTGTTTTATCCACATGCCTAAACCGTTTCATGTCCTTAAAATGTGATAAATCCTTCAAAAACAAAAACAATATTTTTTTTGGGACCAAAAAATTGTAGTGTAAAAGCTCCTACTTTTTTCTCATGCTTTGAACTCCATGGCTTGTACACAAGAGTGTCTGATTAATGTATTTTTATTTTATTTTAATATTTCACTTAATTTTGACAGGCTACCAACCTTCCTGCCACCAAATATCAGTTTCCTTTGACACACCGGTGTGCTAATATAGCTGCCAAGGTCGGCCAGAGGCGAGAGTCCTGAAATGATGACAGAATGTTTATTCAGCTGTGCTCCTCTGAAAAGTCTGTGGAATTCCTCAGTAGCAGGTTTGTGCAACCAACAGCTGAAGGAAAAACTTACTCCTGCTCTGTGTCATTTTTTAAATAAATTTTTCTATTCTTGACCATCTAAGTCAGGAGTAGGCAACATTTAATTTACAAAAGGGAAGAGGGACAAATCAAGATATTTAAAGAAATTATGAAGAATCGGAAAATAGGTTTTCTTTAAGACAGATGGTCTGGAAGACATTTTTTTCCAGTTTTTTTTTTTTTTTTTTTGTTTTTTTGAGCATACAGTAGGTAACATGCTTAAGAAAAATCTGTTTCTCTTTTGGGGCGGCTGTGGCTGAGTGATTAGTCTCATCCTCCAATAAGTCGGGGGTTTGATTCCACCAGCAGTCATGTGCTGAAGTGTCCCTGGCCAAGACACTGAACCCCAACTAACATTAATAACTAAATATAATATCTAAATATATACTGTATAATAACTAAAAATGTCTTCTTTTTTTTCCAAGCTCAGACCTGTAATTACTGTTAATTCGTCAGGTCGGGTGGGGTTCGGAAATTATGACTGCGAGCTGGATCCGGGTCTAATCAGATTTTTTGGTTCTGAATGCAACTCTAACATAGAGCCAAGATGGACATAGTTAAAACAAAGCAAAAGGTGTATGATGAGTTGTATGGGAGAAACTAAAGAAGATGAGAAGGACGTACCAATTGGCAAGACAGAGGGATCAGGCTGGAAAGGAGGTGCAGCAGGTTGATCTTGTTAAAGATAGGAATGGTAATGTTCTAACAAGTGAAGAGATTGTGGCAGAAAGATGGGAGGAGTATTTTGAAGAGATAATGAATGGGAGATGAGCGGTCATAGAAGCTGTCGACCAGGAAGTGGAAAAGATTAGAGTGATATTCAGCAATCTGAAGAGGATGAAGAAGTGGAAGGCAGTAGGACCTGACATACCAGTGGAGGTTTTGGAAATGTCATGGATAGATGGCATTGAGGTTTTTAACTCAAATATGCAATGGTATATTTGAGGGTAAGAAAATGCCTGAGGAATGGAGAAGAAGTGTACTGGTGCCCATTTTTAAGAACAAGAATGATGTACAGAGTTGTAGCAACTACAGGGGAATTAAGTTTATGAGCCACACGAGGAAGATCTGGGAGAGAGTTGTGAAAGCAAGACTTAGACTAGAGGTGACTATCTGTGAGCAGCAGTATGGTTTCATGCCAAGAAAGAGCACCACAGATGCCATCTTTGCTTTGAGGATGTTGATGGAGAAGTACAGAGAGGGTTAGAAATAACTCCATTGTATCTTTGTGGATTTAGAAAAAAACATATGGCAGGGTGCCAAGGGAGGAGGTGTGGTATTGCATGAGGAAATCTGAAGTAGCAGAGAAGTATGTTAGACTGGTGCATGACATGTATGAGGACAGCAGGACAGTGGTGAGATGTCCTGAAGGAGTGGCAGATAGACTCAAAGTGGAGGTGGGAGTGCATCAAGGATCTGCTTGGAGCCCTTTCTTGTTTACTCTGATGATGCACTGACTAACAGAGGATGTCAGGCAGGAGTCACCATGGACTATGATGTTTGCAGATGGTGTGTTCAGTGGTGAGAACATGGATCATGTGGAAGATAACTTGGAGAGGAGGAGGTATTTCCTTGAAGAAATAGGAATGAAAATCAGCCATAGTAAGACAGAGTACCAGTACATGTGTGAATTAGAGGGAGTCTGGTGGAACAGACTTCAAGCACTTGGGGGTCAACTGTCAGTGAAAATGGCGTGTGTGCTAAAGACGTGAAACAGAGTTGAAAATAAAACTGCAAGTATCAAGAAAATTGTTCATTGACTCAAGATGCCAAAAACAAGAACAAAGTTCATTCTGGAGACAACATTTTTTTACTTGAAGAGAAACTAAACAGACTTCTGTGCCAGTGCAAGAGTGGGAATGTCAATATTTCAGCTTTTCCTCATTCAGATTTCTGATGATGTCTAAAATAACTACCGGTAAACAAAAGTTCTGATGGCAGATGATGTCATGGCAAGTTGAAAGAACTTCTAAACCAGGTCTGCAAGAAAAGAAAAACATATTTTGTATTGCAGCCCCGAGAGAAAACGATTTTCTCTTCTTTTTTTTCAGTCTTCAACAGCTAAAAGAAAATAAAACTTAAAAACGATGCATCAAAGGCATCCAAAAAGACAAAATTACAACACAGCACAGAAACTAAACAACCGTTACCAATTGTCAATCACAGTTTTGTGAAAATCTATTTAATGGCGGCTTTTACAGCTGGGTTCTTTTGAGAGCCCACCCTGAATAATTTGTCTCGCTTTTCAATGGTAGCTAATCAGAAAAATAAGGAATCTGATTAGGCTAAGATGTAGTGAAAGAGAGCTTGTTACACAGATGAATAAACAAACGATAATGCCCGTTAATTGGGAGCAACTTGGATGTTTGTCTACTTTTTTTTTCTTTCTTACAAATAGAAGCCTTTTCTGTCAAATGTTGTTGGATTTTTCTCTAATTAAAGTGCCTTAAGAATACTTTAGTTTACATTTGAAGCAGAACTTCTGCCTCCCCCTTCTGGCAATTTTTTTGCAAAAAACACATACTCTTAAAAACACTTGTGGGGCTGCATGTGGGCAAAAATTAAAACAGAAAACAAGTAAACAAACAAACAAACAAACAAACAATTTTTTATTTTATTTTATAGACTCTGCTGCACTCCACACTACTATACACAGTATAGTACATGTAGTGTGCAGTGGTTAGTTTTCTATTCATATAGAACATTTAAAAATAAGTTTGGGTATATAGTGGACAGATTTAAAGCAATACCATACCACTTTATTTATAAAGGACTTAAAAGCAGCATCAAAACCTACCAAATGTTGTACAAAAAACAAACAAGCAAAGAACACATATTAATATACATAAAAAATATAAGAAGAAACAATTGCAATGACGAGAATAATAAAAAACAAACAGTGAGGTTAAAATAATACTCCCACTGGAATGCACTGTAAAGTTTTACATCATGAAAAGGGCCTTCTTTTACTCTGCTCCTGTATCCTGGAACGCCTTGCAAAAAGATCTGAAATTGTCGACTTTGACCTTTCTAGGGGATTTTAAACAACTGATAAGTTCAGTGCAAAAACCAATGCAGACATGACTGCTTTTAATATTTTACATCGCTGTACAATGTACAGTAGCTTGTTTTTGTTTCGATTTTATAAATATTTTTACTTTTCATTTTGTGTGCTTTTATATTATTGTCTAATGTTGTCTGCACCTCATCTGTGTTCTTTGTTAAAAAGAGGTTTCTCTTGTAATTAAGTCATCAAGGATCAGTGAGACTAACCTGTATAAATAAAGGTTGAATGAATAAAATGACTCAAGCTAGCCTATGTAAATTATAAATTCAACTTTGGCACATGTCTGGGGACATTTAAAAAAATAATAATAATCTGTCTATTCTTGGCCATATAAGTCAGGAGTGGGCAGCATTAGATTTACAAAGGGGAAGAGGGCCAAATCAAGATTGTTAAGGCAATAGCCTATATGCCACGGGGGGGCGTGACGTACTTCCGGCAAAATGCAACACCTACCCCCCACTTCCGGTTCCCATCCACCTCCGTTGTTGATAGCGTTAGCTCCTAGTAGCAAACCATGACAACGAGCCGAAACGGGAAGCGGCTGCGCGCTACCGGCACTACACGTGAGTACCGTTGTGTCCGCCCACCGGTGGGAACAGCTGTTCCGCGGGGGGGTTTCGGCGAACATTTATCGCGGCTAACCGTAGGGAGAACGTCGCCATAATTTTATATGGTTTTATATGTGTATAGAGTTGTTATTGGTGTGTATGCCGATGTTTTATTAATTGTATTTAGTCATTTATGTTCGTGTCTTTCCCGCTAACCGGAAGTGCGCCGTATGTGTAATACCTGCGGAGGAGCTGGAACGGAAGCCCGTGGCATATAGGCTATTATGGAGAATCGGAAAATAGGTTTTCTTTAAGACAGATAGTCTGGACTTTTTTCCCCAGCTTTTTTTTATTTTGAGCATACAGTAGGTAACATGCTTAAGAAAAATCAGTTTCTCCAGTACTCTCATGGGGCATCTGTGGCTGAGTGGTTAGCAGTCATCCTCCAATGCAAGAGCTGGAGGTTCGATTCTACCAGCAGTCACATGCAGAAGTGTCCTTGGGCAAGAAACTTAACTCCTCATTTCCTCTAATGTGTGTCTCATTGGTGTAGGAATGTGATCTAAATCTGAAAAAGTTAAGTCTGGTCCTCTGGACATTCAAAAAACAAAACAAAACAAAACAAAGCAACAAAAAAATTGTAGAATGTTTCGTCTTTCATCCGAAAGACTTCCTCAGTCTGAGGTGCTGTATTCAGCTCAGTCTTATAAATAGCACCCTCTCACAGTGGATCAACCAGTTTGCTGCTGACAGCCAAAACCAGCTGCTCACATGATCAAGGAGGACCATCAGCCTAACGATGGATCGTTAGCACCCTGATGGTTGTTTGCTATTCACAGAGGGCTGAGTGATACTAGCAATAACAGCATTGTAAGAGGGGGACAGTTGAACCCGGAGGCCTCCACCTCTGTTTAATGATGGACGGTTTCTTTTCACAAAGATGGCCTCCTTTACTCCTCTCTCAAACCATCGTTCCTCTCTATCAAGGATGTGAACATCTTCATCCCTGAAAGAGTGACCGCTGGCCTGGAGATGAGTGTAGACTGCAGAGTCCTGACCTGATGATGTTGATCTTCTGTGCTGGGCCATCCTTTTGGCCAGTGGCTGTTTAGTTTCCCCGATATAAGACTGATCACAGCCCTCCTGACACTGAACAGCATACACAATATTACTCTGTTTGTGCCGGGGGACTGGATCTTTGGGATGAACCAGTCTTTGCCGTAATTTATTATGGGGTTTAAAAGCCACTGGGACAATGGGCCTCATGCAAGAACATGTTCGTATTTTTATCCTAAATTTCTCTTACTTTTGTTCGTACGAAGCGTTCGTACGAACATGCCACGTCAGATTCAACAAACTCTTCTATCCTCAGGAAAAGTGTGTAAATGAGCTGCGCAAATATGATGAATTGCACCTGTTCTATCCACCTGCTCGTGCACGCGGAGAGGTCATTTACATAATTCCCACCCCTCAAAACACCATATAAGGCTACGTTTCCTGCCTCAGAGAGCAGGAAGTGTCCGTTCATAAAAATGACAGCGAAAAGTAAAAAGAAGAACTTTGCGGAGCGGAGATTGAAGTTCTGCTCTCAGAGTAAATAACTAACCAACTAAATAAATAAATAAATCTGTAATTTTTAGCAGCGTCAGCTGTGACTCTGCTTTAAAGCCGAGGTATGAAATGTGCTGTAATGTCATGTCTCCCGTGGGTTGTACAGTCACAGAAATAACAATCGTATTTATCTCTCCAGCCCTGCTCTGGTTTTTCTTTGGTCAAATATTTTTAATTTTAGTGTTACATTATAGTTTCACTCAGTGGTGGGCAAATGAACGCTAGATAGCGCTAAAGCGCTAATCCACTTACAGTGGACCTAAACTTTTTGTCAGCGTTTTTGTGGATTGACCAATTTTATAATTCATAAGCGGATTTGTGCTATTTTTATTTAAAATGCAGTACCGCTAATAACTAATTATCTATCAGTAAAAACCAATAAACTTATTTACAAGCTCTTATGCTGCTTGTTTTACCTTTTTCCCCACCGTAAAGAACAGAGAGGAGGGAGGGTGTGAGGGGGAGCAGAGGGGAGAACAGACTCGGATCTACCATGTAGGTAAATGATGCCGTTGCCTGGGGATCCCATCAGCATGGGGCCCCGGCCCCGCCGCGCCCCGGCCAGTCACCTACATCCCTAACATTGATCCTGCTTGTTAATGTACATTTAACATAAAAATAATTATAGTTACGATGAAAACGATCATTAAATACGCAATAAAAAAAACGGTCGATTTCTTTATCCCCCTACTAAAAATGGACTATTCCATCTTGACATCTTCCGGGTCAGAGGTGAACTCAGGGGCTAATTCTGTGGCTAGCTGTTTGTGCTGGTTACTTGGATAAATCCGCAGAGAACCCCGCTGTTTCAAGCCAAATTAACGTGGCCGGAGGATTTTATTGTGTGTTTTGTGTCGACCATTCGACGGTGAGTCGTTATTTTTATGTATTTTAGTTACTTTTCATTAAATCTGTTGACTACCTATAGACGCTAACTCTGTGTCCAGCTGGTTGGTTGTGCTGGGTTACTAATGGATAAATCCGCAGAGAACCCCGCTGTTTCAAGCCAAATTAACGTGGCCGGAGGATTTTATTGTGTGTTTTGTGTCGACCATTCGACGGTGAGTCGTTAGTTTTATGTATTTGGGTTACTTTTATGTATAAATGCGGTGGCGACACACCCGTGTATTTGAGATTTAAAAGTGGTTTTAGGGATTAAAAGATCATTCTATTTTTTGTTAATTTCGTGGCCGAATAGAATATATGTACGTAAAGTATTAAATAAATCCTTTGATTTTTGTAATTTCATCCTTTTAGGATCATTTTTGTTACTTTTCAGTTGGCAGTGTAGTGCAAATATTGATAACGCTGCCGGCTATATATAAATATATATATATATATATATATATAAATATATATATATATATATATATATATAATATATATATATATATATATATATATATAATATATATATATATATATATATATATATATATATATATATATATATATATATATATATATATATATATATATATATATATATAATATATAAATATATAAATAGCGGATTAGATTAGCTTCCCCTAATTTTCATAAGACATTTGTGCTTTTGAAATTGTGGACCTAAAAAAATTAATAAGCGTTTTAGAAATTGTGGAACTAATTTTTTAATTAGCGGTGCCCACCACTGGTTTCACTTATTCAGAAGAGCTGTCGCGCACCGCTACCCCCGCCCCCCCATGCAAGTGTCGGATGTGTTTTTGAACAAAAGCATTTTAAAATGTCTCGAAACTTCAATTAACTTCATATTAATATTGTAGTGCTATACAACAAAATTAATAGCCGCTTTATTTTAATTTAACCAATTTGTGTCGTTGCATTTAATATCCATCCATCCATCCATTTTCTTCCGCTTATCCGGGGTCGGGTCGCATTTAATATTATAATTCTAATTCAAACAGAACAGCCTCTTTTCAACATAATTATAGATTGTGATTTATTTTCAACTCAAAATATCTTCAAACTAATGAAATATAAAGTTATTAGTGAAGAAAATCCGTCTGGATAACAGCAGACTGGTTGCTCGTAAAATATACGACAGGTCTGGACCACACGTAAATTTTGTTCGTATCTGAAAAAAATCTTAGAATACGAAAACATTGTTGAATGCCACAAATGATCCTAAATCACTCGTACGCACAGTTTAAGAACAAATCTGTGCGTACGAACGGTTCTTGCATGAGGCCCATTGTGTTTAGAAAATAAACGTCTCAATGTCTCTGAAACTCCCGCAACATACGGGTCTGGTCTGGGTTCCTTCTTTTCACCTGATGGCTGGCTGGAGTCCTGTTTGGGTTTCTTCTCTGCTTTCAGGAAGGCCCAGTTATTTATAAGACTGAGCTGAATACAGCACCTCAGACTGAGGAAGTCTTTCGGACGAAAGACGAAACGTTTCAACAGTTGTTGTTTTTTTTTTGCTTTGTTTTGTTTATCGAATGTCCAGAGGACCAGACTTAACCTTTTTAGATTTTTCTACCTGGATTATTGAACATCCATCAGGGAATGTTATCTAAAGCACTGATTGGTCTTTGTAAAGATATAGTAGAGTGCTGTATGAATGGTTAAATGAGGGCACAGATTGTGTTGTAAAGCACTTTGAGTTTCTTGATAAGATAGAAAGGCGCAGTACAGTCCATTTACCCTTTACCATCACTTGGCATTGGAGGGCACTCATCTCTGAGGTGTTTGTTGTGGACTGGGTGGGGGGAAAAGGGATAGACACCTCTGTGTTGCGCTCTAGCTTATCACTACGTTAGTGCCAGCAGTTGTTGGGGGAGGTGGGATGTTAGGATGTGTGGGAGAAGTGGAGTGTGCTCTATGCACCCAATGAGAGCTGTTGGTCAGGCTACTTCTTGTTGTGCCATGCTCCATAAAATAATTATTGAATCAAGTGTTCACTTATGTAGGTAAACGTAGATGTCTAACAACCTGTTAAAATACCAGAATGCAGGAAACAGCATCTGCTTTATTCAAACTTTTATGGGGGATGATCTCCAGACGACCCCCCCCCCCCCGACTCTGTATTGTGTCCACCCCACAGATCCCAACTGCTTCTGATGCCAGTGTGTCTGTGATGATGCATATACAGTACAATACAATGCAACTTTATTTACAGTATAAAGCACTTTAAAACAACACTGTGAGCCAAAGTGCTGTACACTAGCACATACAAGCATAAAAACTATAAACTCAACAAACACCATAAAAGTAATGAAGTAACAAATCAAAACAGCACACAGTAAAAACTATAAAACAAATACTGTAACAAAAACAGTAAAACCAACATTTCAAGCTAAGTGAGTCCGTTTGTCTAACGTGCACAGGCAGCTCGTTCCACAGTTTAGGGGTAGCAACTGAGAACGCTCGGTCACCTCTCAGCCTCCTCTTGGACGTTGGGACGACCAACAGCAGCTGATCTGCTGACCTCAGAGAGCGTGAAGAAATGTACGGCTAAAGAAGGTCGGACAGATACTGTGGGGCGAGACCATGAAGACATTTTAGTACAAACAAAAGATCCTTAAATTTAATCCAAAAACAAACTGGGAGCCAGTGTAGTGATTTTAAGACAGGGGTGATGTGCTCTCGTTTTCTGGTACCGGTTAAAAAAAACGAGCAGCAGCATTGTGAACCAGCTGAAGTCGAGTCAGTAATGACTGGCTCAGACCGACATAAAGTGAATTGCAATAGTCCAGACGAGTTGTGATGGATGGATTAAAATCTCAAAATGTTTAAGAAGTTTCATTAAATTATTTTGTGCAGATCATAAGTAACTAGCAGATCGGTAGTAACTAGCTAGTCAGCTACAAAATGCTAAGCCATCTGCCCCTCACTTTCCTGCTCAAAATCAGTGCTTTAAGTGGACCGGAACGCACCGGAACGCAGTTCCACCACTTCTAAAATTTAACCCTGAGAGTACCGGGACTTTTTTTAGAGTATGGTGCGTTCCGGAACTTATTTTCGTCTTCTCCACTTGAAAGACCCGTGGCAGACGGCATCATTTCCCCCTGACTGGATTTCAAGAAACAGCAATGCATCTGTCGACAATAAAACATATTTGGTGGAGGCGTCATTTTGGCCAATCACAACCTCAGGATAGACAGGGGGAGGAGACGACAGCGAAATCTGTAAAAAAACAACAACTCTGCAGCGCGACTCACAAGTTCAACAGAGCGCGAGGGAGGCGGAAGTAGAACAGGCGGTGTTTTCAAAGGAAATTAAGTAAATTTTACAAATGAACGACACAGAGAAAACTGTTCGACCAACTCCTCCAACGTGTGGGAGCTCTTGAAGCTTCACAAAGATAAAAAAAAACAACCTGCAACATGCAGTTTTGAAATTGACGACACGGGAGAACCACGCTGATGAAAACATGACGGAGTCGTAAACTAACTTCACCACGGTGTGTATCACTAAATCAGAAAACTGTAAAAAGCCCCTCCTAAATTCACTGTTGGTGGTTATTAAAATGTCACCTGTTCATTGGGTAAAGTTAATATTTTTATACATGCAGTTGAGTGTCACCATTGTTTAGTAAAATGGCATGTTGTGTTACAAATAAAACTAAATAAAAATTAACAAAATAAAAGTCAATTGCACCCCTAAAGCCACTGTGATAAAGTTGTCACATTAATTTAATTATCTTAGCCACAGGAGTGAGTTTAAAAACAGGATGATGTCTATATGAACTAGTTGAATGAGGTGTCTCTAAAATATCCTGATGCATGATCAATAATATAAAAAAAAATTAATCTGTCCACAGGACCTGACTTTATTTTGTTAGATGTCTCTAAAATAGTTAGTGAATCATGTTTACATGTAGGTAAACATAGATGTTTAACAACTTGTTAAAATACACAAGAATGCAGGAAATGGCATCTACTTTATTCAAAATTTCTGGCAAAACATCTTCACCAGCATATTTAAGAAACTAGTTTTTACTGTTAGTAAGTAAGTTTTATTTATATAGCACATTTCACAGACATGAGAGTCACAAAGTGCTTTACAAAAGGAAAAATAAAATCATAAAATCACAGAAGTACTATACAGAAAGGTAAAACATAACAAACTCTAAAATCAATGTACAAAATTAACCAAAAGCCTGTCTGAAGAGATAAGTCTTAAGTTTTTTAATGCATCTGTTGACTCGGAGCAGCGCATTGTTAGCAAAATGTTCTGCTGTATTTGACTTGCTGCTGTTGTTGGTTGTTAATTTTTTGGTTGACACAATCTTTCCTATTTATGTCCTCATTAAATTAGGTTAGTAAATGACTTTTACCTGAAGCATGTTAAAAAATTACAAAATCTTTCGGGGGGGGGGTTGGCGCAACGTTTGTCACCTTTTTCATCCCTTCTGAGTTTGCAGGTATGCATA
>JBBPBX010045997.1:0-14677 GCA_038048925.1 Garcialebias charrua | reverse complement strand
CTCGCATGTAAACAAACGGGGTTTCAGGTCAACCGGAAGTCGTGTGCACATTTCGCGCAAAGCATCATGGGGCGTAGGAATACTGTGGATAAAGCAGTGTTGGGCGGGTTCCCGCCAGTTTAGTAAGAGTTGATTAAAAGGTGAAGTTCTGCAGCCTGTCTCCTGTGTCGTCTCTTCACCCCCTCTTACAGCAGAATTAAAAAGGGTATAATTAATTATCTAAGAATTATTTTGTGTATTAAATTGAATTAATATTGTCAAGATAGCACACAGACATAACATAAAAATTTGTGGTCCCATTTGTTTTCGTCTTTTCCTCCTCTGGGCCAGAGAACGTGGGACGGTGTTTTATTTTGAAAAGCCTCGGCCAGCACTTCCTGTGCAGGGCGTCTCATCCGGTGTACTTGACGCAGCAGCAGCAGCTCAACAGCCTGCGCTCGACTGTTCTCATGAGTGAAGAAGTTCAGAAGGTGGACGGGACCGATGATGAGAGGCAGCCGCTGCGCCCTGACAACATCACCGGAGGTATGTTGGCCCATGACGGGACTAGCGGCGGAGCAGTGTTTGTCTGAGCTGTGGACGTGATGTCCGCCTGCTGCTGCTCTCAGCCTGCTTCCTCCTCGACATGTCGACGGGGTTGCAGAGCGCGCATCTGTATCGCTGTTGCTGCATTCACTAATCATGTGTCTTCGTCCTGAAATTGCCAAAAGAAATGTCTCTGCAACTATTTGATACGGTGCTGCTGCGACCCCCCACCCCCGCTCCTCCTGCACCCCCTCCCTCCATCCGCATGTGTCAGTTCGGACCCAGACGATGCCTTCAGCTCTGCTAGCAGGAGGCACAGCTAGCAGCTAACGAGCTGCTGCTCTGCAGCTGAACATCAGCCACATTCACACGTGCCCGGACACCAAATGTCCACTTTCAGTTAGCACTCTGGCTGTTTTTAGCTTCTGACAGAGAGAAGTCTCCTCCGGTGGACTTCTCCAAACCAACATGATGGACTCCCAGTCAGTTCGTCTGCCTCGTCACAATTCAAGACTGACATTTAGCGCAGACATTAAAGCTGCACTGACATCATGTTTTAACTATAAATCATTTTGCACTACATATATAAATATTATCATTGAACTAGGTTCGTTTTTGCAAAATAAATTGTAAATATATTAAAATTTCATTACAAGTTATGGTAATTTTCTAAATCCGAGAACTTAAAACTTAAAAAAGAACTTAAGAAACTTAAGAAAGAATGTGATCATGTCACCTCAGCAGCAGCGTTTTTCCCATCACTCCCAGCGTGCTCTAGCTGCAAGCGTACACTCTTCAGACTGGACATGTCATCAGCACCGCGATCGAGGACACCTTCCTGCAGGAACCACAAATAAAAGGACAAAACTTCACATCAGCTGAGCAGGATCTAGGATGGTTGCTCGTGCATGGGTGGGTGGATGTTGGATGGATGCATGGGTGAAAGAAAGAAAAGGACAAAACTTCACATCAGCTGAGCAGGAAGTAGGATGCTTGCTCAAAGTAGCAGAAATTACAACATAAAACTTGATAACATTATCTAAATATGTAAAAAAAAAATGGCAGAAAAGGTATTACAAGCTTAAATTAGCAAATATTTATATGATTAAACTTATAATAGGGTGAATATCAAATATTGTTTTATTTTGATTATTACAGCTGAAACCACTGATGATCAGCTATGAAAATGTAGTGGTTATAATATTAGACAGAATTTGGGTGAAATTTTGCACATAACGTTAGAATAAACAGAGAAAATAAAACAGATGCTTCAAAGGGACTCATCTTGTTTAAACTATAAGTAATGTTGAATAATTATTAGATGGATACATTAATTAAAGCAGTACCAATCAGTGCTCTGTGGACAACGTGAACAGGTTACACTCACGTCCTCCTCGGTCCTCACAAGTCCAGTAAAGTCGCGGCGCCACCTGCTGCTTCCTCGTTGGTAATTCTTCATTAAATACAGCTGCAGACATAAATTAGAACTTGCTGTTTATTGTTTAACCCCCTGATATAACTTTGGCTTCCCAAACTGACTAAAAATCGCTCTACTCTTCACTCAGTTTGCTAAATTGGTCCGGTTCTGTATCGGCCGCCATGTTGTTTACAAAGTGCGCACTGAGCCACTGAGCAGGAGCTCATCTCATTATGTCACGTGACCTTTTGCGGAAGTTCTCGGATTTAGAAAATTACCATAACTTGTAATGAAATTTTAATATATTTACAATTTATTTTGCAAAAACGAACCTAGTTCAATGATAATATTTATATATGTAGTGCAAAATGATTTATAGTTAAAACATGATGTCAGTGCAGCTTTAAAGACCGTGTAAAGTGAAATTAAATGTGTGTTTTGAGCTTGTCACACGGCATAAATATGTGTTATTAATCACCCATATAAATCTGACTGATTAAAAACATTGTTTTCCTTATAAAATTAAGTCTAAAAAATAATGAAAAATCATAATTGTGCCCTGGTCTGAAACGCTGGGGGCGTGTTAGCGCGTGGGCGTGGTTTCAGCGCAGTACTGCCCCCGTGTCCTGCCCCCTGAAGATGTTCGCGAAAGCTGGCAGCCTAATTGGGAGTTCTCCAGCCCTACTCATTTGAACCTCCTGATAAAAATATAGGAAACCAAAGATAAAAATATAGGAAACCAAAGAGGTCAGTGAAAAGCAATTGTCAGCAAAATATTCGTCAAACTTTTTATTTTCTTAGAATGTGAGCACACAATGTGAAATCACACAGATACATAACAGCAGCTGTGCGCGGGGTCGGTGTGTCCACTCTGTTTGTCAGTGGCTGTGCGCGGGGACGGTGTGTCCACTCTGTTTGTCAGTGGCTGTGCGAGGGGACTGTGTGTCCACTCTGTTTGTCAGTGGCTGCGCGCGAGGGACGGTGTGTCCACTCTGTGTGTCAGTGGCTGTGCGCGGGGGACGTGAGGTCCACTCTGTGTGTCAGTGGCTGCGCGCGGGGGACGTGAGGTCCACTCTGTGTGTCAGTGGCTGTGCGCGGGGGACGTGAGGTCCACTCTGTGTGTCAGTGGCTGCGCGCGGGGGACGTGAGGTCCACTCTGTGTGTCAGTGGCTGCGCGCGGGGGACGTGAGGTCCACTCTGTTTGTCAGTGGCTGCGCGCGAGGGACGTGAGGTCCACTCTGTGTGTCAGTGCTCTGGGGACGGTGTGTCCACTCTGTTTGTCAGTGGCTGTGTGCGGGGGACAGTGTGTCCACTCTGTGTGTCAGTGGCTGCGTGCAGGGGATGCGAGGTCCACTCTGTAGCCGTTTTCGCATTGGCCAGCCCTCCAAGGCCCTGCGCTGCTCTGGTTGGCCCAGAGCCAGCCCTGGCCCGCCCTCGTTTATTACGCACTGTCCGTAGAGCAAGCCTTGAAGAGGGTGTGGTGTTCTCTTGACGTGGGTGGAGTGTTCTTGCCGAAAAGCTCAAAAAGGATATGACGTCAGTTTGTCTGCGACCCATCAACAACTCAGAACATGGAGGACACGGAGCTCATGTATGTGTTGATGCTGCTGATCGAAGCGCTTCAGTTACACACTGCAGTACTGAAAGCGATATGTAAACGTCGAGAGAGATGTCGAGTCAGACGAAAAATGGCGAGGCGACGTAGATTACACTGGTACCGAAGGTTCTGCATGGCCGTACAGGAACGTGAAACAGCGAGACAGCGCCGTCGACTGGTAAGCGGTTAGCCAGCTAGCATAATTAGCTCGATGTTACTTTATTTGTTTTGAAAGTAGTTGCTATTTAGTATATCTGAATGAACACTAATGGCCCTGCACATGTGTCTAGATGTTCATCTATATTTGAACTTACTGTTAAGTCATTAGTAATGTTTTTATTTTGTTGTTGTCCGATTTAGATGATGTGCTGCCCACGGGGACCGTCTGTCTGGGCCTACGAACGCAGCTCTAACTGGTGGGACAATGTGGTACCAACATTCACCGAAAGGCAATGGATTGAAAACTTCCGTATGTCTGAGGAAAGTTTTAATTACATCTGCTCCAAATTACGTCCAGCATTGGAGCGGAAAGACTCTACATTCAGAAAGTGTGTGGGATTAAAAAAAAGAGTAGGGATAGCTCTGTGGAAGCTAGCTACAGGATCAGAGTACAGGAGCATTGGGCATCTGTTTGGTGTAGGCCTAACTACAGTTTGTAATTGTGTTCAAGAGTTTTGTACAGCTTTTCATGATATATTGGTACCAGAGCTTATTAAATTTCCAACTCCTGAACGCTTTCTTGAGATGGCAGCCTATTCTGAGCAGAGGTGGGGTCTCCCCCAGTGTGTGGGTGCTGTTGACGGTTCCCACATTGCCATCAAAGCACCATCTGAGTACCGCAAAGACTATTTTAACCGCAAGAGCTGCCACTCAATTCTCCTTCAGGGTGTTGTCGATGGAGAGGGCCACTTCTGGAACATCAGTTCTGGACAGCCAGGTAGTTTGCATGACTCCAGAGTGCTGAGACTGTCTTCGCTGGGGGAACTGGCAGCGCAAGGGCGGCTTTTTCCACCGCACACCAGAGACATCGAGGGTGTCAGTGTCGGCTATTACATCCTCGGAGACTCTGCATACCCGTTACAGAACTGGCTAATGAAGCCTTTTTCTGACAATGGACGTTTAACACAGGAGCAGCAAACCTACAACCTCAAGTTCAGTCGGGCGAGAGTAGTGGTTGAGAACGCTTTCGGACGGTTGAAAGGAAGGTGGCGTTGTTTGTTGCAGAAGAACGAGTGTGACATAGACCTTGTAAGAATTATGGTGACAACTTGCTGTGCTTTGCACAATCTGTGCGAAAGTCATGGGGCGCCTTATGATGACACCTGGGATGTGGAACCCGCTGGCCCACATCGTGCTGGAGGCGCTGCAAATGGAGGTGGAGCAGGAACTGCTGTACGCAATGCCCTTGTCCAGCTGCTGCAACGTAACGTGATTTGAAATGTCCATTTTCCTATCTGTTCATTAAATGTAAACATTGTATGACAGTCTGATTTACTGTACATTAAAAGTACACAAAATGTCAGTTGTTGTTGGTTGAATACACATAAGTATTTTAAATATATAACATACTATTCGTACACTGTCATATACATGTACAGTATATATACACTATACAGTATATATACTCTATACAGTATATGTACTCAGTACAGTAGATAAACTGCATAAAGTACATATACTGTATATAGTACATATACTCAATATATACTCTGTACATTATATAAACCATACAGTATATGAACTGCATACAGTATATACTGTATACAGTACATAAACTCTATACAGTATATAAACTGCATGCAGTATGTCAACTGCACAAAGTATATTCACAATAAATATACTGTATGCAGTATATATACTGTATGAAGTACATATACTGTATACAATACATATACAGTATGTGTACTGCATACAGTATACGTATTGTATACAGTATATGTATTGTGAATATATTGCATGCAGTTTATATACTTCATGCAGTATGTATACAGTATATGCACTGTATACAGTACATATACTGTCTATATACTCTATAAAGTATAAAAACTGCATGCAGTATGTCAACTGCATACAGTATATTCACAATACATATACTGTATACATATACAGTATATATACAGTCTGTGTACTGCAGTATACGTACTGTATACAGTATATGTATTGTGAATATACTGCATGCAGTTTATATACTTCATGCATTATATAAACAGTATATGTACTGTATACAGTATAACTATACAGTACACTGTATGCAGTACGCATACTCTATATATACTGTATATGTACAGTATATATACTCCATACAGTATATGTATTGTGAATATACTGTATGCAGTTGACATACTGCATGCAGTATATATACTGTACATGTACTGTATACAGTACATATACTGTCTATAAAGTATAAAAACTGCATGCAGTATGTCAACTGCATACAGTATATTCACAATACATATACTGTATACATATACAGTATATATACAGTATGTGTACTGCATACAGTATACGTACTGTATACAGTATATGTATTGTGAATATACTGCATGCAGTTTATATACTTCATGCATTATATATACAGTATATGTACTGTATACAGTATAACTGTATACAGTACATATACTGTATGCAGTACGCATACTCTATATATACTGTATATGTATACAGTATATATACTCCATACAGTACATGTATTGTGAATATACTGTATGCAGTTGACATACTGCATGCAGTACAAATACTGTACATGTACTGTATACAGTACATGTATTGTGAATATACTGTATGCAGTTGACATACTGCATGCAGTACAAATACTGTACATGTACTGTATACAGTACATATAATGTCTATAAAGTATAAAAAACTGCATGCAGTATGTCAACTGCATACAGTATATTCACAATACATATACTGTATACAGTATATATACAGCGCGTATACAGTATATATAGAATATATGTGCTGCATACAGTATATGTGCTGTGTACAGTGTATGTACTGTGTACAGCATATATACTATACATGTATCTCCATTAAATTTATTTATGTGTGTTTGCTGTTCACAGCCATGTGCAAGTAAAGCGAAATTTTAAGGAATCACTTTATTGCAGAAGAATGATAGCGTAGACAAACAACTTAGAAGGAAGACTGTGAAATAAACAGCTTCTCCACCCAACAACCCAAAAATGCACACCCGATATTTAAAAGTATATGAAGAAGGATAAAATCTTAAAGCTTATATCAAATAATTCACTTTCTGGCAGCCAGCACATCCACAAGCTTGGCAAAGGAGTCGGCTATGCGGCTCAAGCTCCCTGAGTCTGCCTTCCAGTTCACCAACTCCTGTTGACGGATGCTAGCCTCCAGCTCACGATCCTTCTGTCCTTCCTCTGCCAACATCTTCACCTGCCGGTCATACATCTGCATCTCTTGGTCCATATGGCGGTCCCGTTGTATACGGTCCTCACGAGACTCCTCATGCATTGCCAGGATGTAGTCTGCATATGAGGTGTTGCGTGTTCGTTTCCTGAAACGCATACCTGAAAACCGGCACAGAGCATTGCACATTACACACACATTTGGAAATACTTCTGTCTATGAAGGAACAAGCTGACATGATAATAAACAAAAGCAGAAATATATATATTCGTCATATATATATATATATATATATATATATATATATATATATATATATATTTTATTACTTTTAACACATGATTTTCTGTCAATATATTAAAATGTTTTGCTTTGCCTTTTTAAGCTTCTCCTTTTTCTTATCAATGTAAGAACAAGCTGACATGATAATAAACAAAAGCAGAAATATATATATTCATCATATATATATATATATATATATATATATATATATAATATATTCCTTTTATTACTTTTAACACATGATTTTCTGTCAATATATTAAAATGTTTTGCTTTGCCTTTTTAAGCTTCTCCTTTTTCTTATCAATGTAATGCTGCTCGCTGAAATAAATATGCATTTGTTTTCTTAAGCATTATGTAGGACATATATTTCTACCTTTATTTAAGTATGTATTGTTTTGTGTCATTTATTAAAATGCCAAACATTGATTTATTAAATCACATACCCACATTTGGAGAACAACTAGAAAGTTGTCTACAGTTATATGTCCTCCAAAAGTTATTGTTAGTTCGCTAGTTAGTTAGAAGTTCAGTCTTTATGCTAGAATTACATTTATTTTTTTGGCGGGTTATTTTCATTACATAAACAAACACTGAGCCCACCTGGCTGAGCACGTGAAGTCGAGGCTGCGGAGTCCGGAGTTGAGGCCCTCGCAGCTGAGCACACTGGTGGTGTGGTTGGTTGTGAACACAATTCACCCGTCTGCTCATCTGAGGCGGTAGAAGAGGACTCAGGAGTTTCTGCTGGCGTTGAAGACGGCATCGATTGATCTAATTTAGAAGAAAAAACACACGTTACACGAACTACGTTAGCATGTTGTGCTAGGCTAGCTAGCCTGTTGTGCTAAGAGGCTAGCTGCTGCAGCAAGCGTGGCTTAACAATAGCTAGCCAGAAAAGTAGCCACAAACCCAGCAGCCTGTACACGTTTTTGAGTTTATTTAGGAAGACATAAGATGACTAATAAACACAAGTAACAACAGCTCACCTTCCATCTCGCTCTCCAACATTTGGGTGGCTGAGTCGAGGGCCATTTGGCTACCGTTGCTGGATGGCCGTTTTCCAAAGATCTCGTCCATTTTACTGAACCACCGCCAATCCTTCCTTCCTCTTCCACTTTTACCGTTATGGTCTTTCATGGTCCGGTAGTCTGATTTCATCTTCTTTAGCTTCTCCCGGCATTGCTTGGAGGTCCGAGTGAAGCCAGCCACAGCCATTTCCTCTGAGGCACGCTTGAACACTTTTTCATTTCGTGTGCTGCTGTCCAGCTCCCTCTGCACACGCTCGTCTGCGAGGTAATTTAGGAAGAAGCTTACTTCATCATTTGACCACGGAACGCACGCAACGGGGGCTTGGGAGGTAGACATGCTGTTTTCTAAAATGGAGGTTGTTGTTAGAACGCCAGGTTAACATCAGTCGCAGTTGATGACTCAACACGTACCTAGTCCCGCCCTCTGGTCCCGCCCCTACACGCAGCAGTCCAGCCCCTGCTGCAAACAACGAATCAAATGTGAGCAGTAAATGACGTGAAACTGGGCCCGTCGGGCCGCGGTCCGATGGAACCACGGTGGAGATGGTTCCAAAACGAGGGCGGAGCCGGGGAAAAAAAGGAAAATGCGGACACGCTGAACCCGGGTTAGAGGGCGGGGCGGGGCCACCCGGGCCTTTAAGGGCTGGTCAATGCGAAAACGGCTTTTGTGTCCTCAACTTTAAAAACAAAACCAGAGTTGTTAGTGCACTAAAAACAGCGTAACTCTTGGAAAAAGGAGCTGCTGGCAGCCAGAACTTAGATAAAAACGGAGGAGGTGGATCTCTGCTGTCTGCCTCGCTCAGCTCAGCAGAACTGCGCTGAAACCACTCCCTGCACTGACACGCCCCCACAGTTTCAGAGCAAGGGAAAATAATGTATTTTCATGATTTTTGACACTTAATTTTATAAGGAAAACAATGTTTTTAATCAGTCAGATTTATATGGGTGATTAATAACACATATTTATGCCATGTGACAAACTAAAAACACACATTTAATTTCACTTTACACGGTCTTTAAAGGTTCAAGATGCTAACCATCAGGCCGAAGAGGATGAATCTGAACAACAGAGTGTTACATCAGATGAACACCAGAGTGAACCTCTTTCACCTTCACCAACAACAGAGACACTGAGAAGGTCTTCCCGACCTAGGAAACCTCCAGAGAGGCTCATAGAACAATTGTGAACTATTGTGTAAAAAGAAAAGAAAAAAAGAAAAAATAATAATTTGTTAAAGATGTTGTTTGCTTGTTGAAATGTAAAATAGAATTTGTGCAGTAGTTTGGTCATACTGGTTAAGATAAAAAATAATAATATTAATAATAACATTCTTGATAAGAAACAGAATTGTGTATTATAAATAACATGTTCAAGGTCAGGAGTGTTAATACTATCAGAGTTTGACAGTGTTGTAAGAGTTTGAATAGTTATTCAAAACCTGTCAGAAAAGGGGATGTACTGATAGCTGTTATTATTGTAGCTACCGCTAGGGGAGCTGTAGGCTACTGCGTGTAGACACTGTACAGAACGTAGGAGAAGAAGAGTTGAATAAAGAAGTTATCAAGCTAACGCACGAGGCTTCTTCCCGATGTTTTATTCTTACTAAGAATAAGAACATTACACCCGCGATCGCTGCCACAACGCCGCCCGACATGCTAACGACAGCAGCTAACAGAGCAGCTAACACAGGCGAAGACACCGAGCCGACATGCCGCGGAGGGGCCATCTGCGGCCGGGAGCTCGCCGCAAATGTCCGCCTGGCAGTCGGGGGACACCGAGCTAACGCGGAGATACAAAGCCGACAGCCTTTTTGAATGAACTGACATGCTAACCATTGCTGCTAATGGCGGGGCCTAACCGTAGCTAACGCCGAGCTTGTTTTGGATGGAGGAACATCGCGGAGAAACGGCTTTCAGTAAGTTTTTTTTTTTTCTGGCTCCAAATGTATGAAGTTAAGAAGCTAACAGTCCTTCTTTTAAACAGTTTTGACCACGTGTGTGCGTGTGGAGCGTAAGGAAGCTGGGGGAGCTCGGACGGGTGCGAGCTGATGCTAAAAGACGAAGGCAGGCTTTGACCAGCTCAAAGTAAGACATTATATTTTTTATTTATTGTACAGTATTCATTTACTGTACAGTTCTGTGCATGTTTATGGCCTAGTATGTCTGCTTGTTCAGTCTCATGCCATTAAATATGTGTGCGGCACTCCGTTAGCGGTATAGCCGCGACCTATGTCAGAAACGCGGACCTACGACAGGCAGGTGTTTTTGGTCCGCGAGGTACGACAACATCGACCTAAGTCACACCCGTAGGTCCCAATCCCTGACGTAACTCGAGGGCTACCTGTATATATATATATACAGTGCTTTAAGTGGGCCGGAACTCACCGGTACCCAGTTCCACCACTTCTAAAATTTAACCCTGAGAGTACCGGGACTTTTTTTAAGCGTAAGGTGCGTTCCGGAACTTATTTTCGTCTTCTCCACTTGAAAGACCTGTGGCAGATTAGAATGCATCATTTCCCCCGACTGGATTTCAAGAAAGAGTAATGCATCTTCACGATAATAAAACATCTTTGGTGGAGCGCGTCATTTGGCCAATCACAACCTCAGGATAGACAGGGGGAGGAGACGACAGCGAACTCTGTAAAAAAACAAAAACAAACTCTGCAGCGCGACAGAGCGCGAGGGAAGCGGAAGTAACTCCTCCAACGTGTGGGTAAAGTTAATATTTTTATACATGCAGTGTAACCATTGTTTAGTAAAATGGCATGTTGTGTTACAAATAAAACTAAATAAAAATTAACAAAATAAAAGTCAGTTGCCCCTAAAGTCACTGTGATAAAGTATCACATTAATTTAATTATCTTCATATAGACATCATCCTGTTTTTAAATTCACTCCTGTGGCTAAGATTCATTCAACCTTTATTTAGTCAGGTAAATCTTTTGAACCTCATGGGTTCGTAAATGAGCCCATGAGGTTCAAAAGATTTACCTGACTAAATAAAGGTTGAATGAATCTTAGCCACAGGAGTGAATTTAAAAACAGGATGATGTCTATACTAGTTAAATGAGGTGTCTCTAAAATATCCTGATTCATGATCAATAATAATTTCAACAATTTTTTAATCTGTCCACAGGACCTGACTTTATTTTGTTAGATGTCTCTAAAATAGTTAGTGAATCATGTTTACATGTAGGTAAACATAGATGTTTAACAACTTGTTAAAATACACAAGAATGCAGGAAATGGCATCTACTTTATTCAAAATTTCTGGCAAAACATCTTCACCAGCATATTTAAGAAATGAGTATGGAGTAGCCATGAGCAGTTACTATCTTACCTGCAGCAGATAAAGTCATATTTTCACACCTTGATACTTTTGCATTACATGGTTTAACTTGTGAATAATTTCTCAACCAAAAAAATTCTGCGTGGAACAGTTAGCATAGGAACATCCGACTGGACTAATTAGGCTTGGAACGTAATGTTACAGTGCATTGCATTCTGGGAGGGCTAATTGAATTGGGTGGTCCACTTATCTATCCACTTGTTCACTCACCTGGCCATGCCGGGGGGAGGGGGGGGTTGGCGCAACGTTTGTCACCTTTTTCATCCCTTCTGAGTTTGCAGGTATGCATATTATTATGACATTAGGGAGGGTACCGGCACTTATTTTTTTCCACTTAAAGCACTGTACATATATATATATATATATATATACATATACATATATATATACATATACATATACTGTATATACATATATATACATATATATATATATATATATATATATATATATAAACAAATCAAAACAAAATGGCAACAAAATGGACAGTCAAAAGGAAAAGTAGCTAGAGGAAAAATTTGTGTTTTAGTTTGTGTTTTGATAAAAATCTTTGTAATCCGTTCTTTAAATAGCACAAATGCTTAAAACAAATCTGTCTTTTATTTCTTTGAATGCAAGAGGTCTCAGGGACAATGTGAAGAGAAAAGCTTTATTTTTATTCTGTAAAAGACAAAAGGCACACTGCACGTTTCTGCAGCAACCCACTCATGTGACGCTGACGCCACCTGGTGGTCAAACCAAGGGGGAGAGACGATTCTTTTTTTTTTTTCTTTTTTTTTTTTAATTAAAGTTTGAGCAAAATTTACAAACAAAACGTGGCATATACAACAGAAATAAAGTGTTTTGCAAGTATGAGGCACACAAGAAAAATTGAGAGAAAATAACATGACATGTTTAAGAAAGAAAAGAGACGATTCTTTTCAGCCATGGATCAAATCGTTCTGGAGGTGTAGCTATTTGTTTTAACAGATGTCCTGGAAAAGTTGTTGCTTCCAAAGTTGATGATATGAGTCATTGGATGGCTGTTGTGTTAAATGTTGAAGGATATTTTGTTATACTGTGCCAGTCAGGGACGTGCAGAGCCCACTAAAGGGGCAGGTGCTCAAAAAAAAAAGGGGGCACATCTAACCGCATTTTAGGACAGAATATTAACAAAGTCACATAGCTTTCAGAACAATGATAAATTACAAAAATGTGAGATATACTATCAAAGCTTAGGAAAACCTCTACATAGAACATACAACTATCCATATGTAAAATATTTTATTAGTAATTTCTTTCTGCAGGTCTACTTTGTTATAGGAAAGTATTGCAATATTCAAACCTGCGATTTAGCAAGATATGTAAATCAGAGCTACACCACCAGATATATTTTGTCTTTACAGAATTACACTATTAAAAATAGAAACAAGGGCACAATGCAACTTTATAGTGTACTGTAATCTATAAAAGAAAGAGCTGCCTGGTTTGCTACACTTGCAGTGGAGATGAAGATGGTCCATTCAGAAAAGCAGAGCTGCATCAAACTTTAATGTGGAATTGCAGGAAAAAAAAGAAGCAAAAATTGAATTGCATGTCACCATGAGAAAAGCCTACTGAGACTAACTGACCACCAAAATTTAGACCTATATCTCTATTTGTGTCTTAGTGTATTTGTAAGTACCTATACAGTATACATTTTCTTCAATCTTTCCTCTTCTTTTTTTCTTGTCAGTTTCTCTTTTTTCCTCATTGTCTCATCTTCTCTGTGTTGAGTGGAGGCCAATGTCTCTTATTTATTTCGGTCTCTTGCCTTTCTTTTTTTCCCCAAACTGAATCTAAGATCCAAAATCTTCTTTTCCATCATGGTGAACTGTTTAAAAACAAACTTCCAACTTTTAAGCATTTTTGCTATTTTTGTTCTCTTCTTATTTATTTATTTTTATTCATTTTATTTTATTTATTCATTTCAGATTTAAAACACAAAGACAATTTACAAACACATGAAAGAAAAAACAAGATATAAAATGAAAGGTAGTAGAAGAAGAAAAAAATCTTGTCATATCTGCCCCTTCTTAAAACAACTGTGCAGCAGCAGTTTTCTGTTGGTCATGTCTCGAAAAATGTCAATGACCTCAGTGAGGTCATTGACATTTTTTGCAATTATGTTGCTAATTATTTGCAAAACAAACTTATTTGCGCATGCCAGAAATCTTTGCTTGCTATTCTAAGTTTTGTTTGTCATTCAAAGTTTTGCTTGCGATTCTCACATGACGTCGTGGGCAGAGCCTAAAATCGCAACAAAAGATTTCTGATGTGTGCAAATAAAAGTTTATGTTTTGCAAATAACTTTTTAAGTTCACGAGAGAAAAAATAGCTATTTAATTTAAAAAAAAAGTTTTTTAAACAAAAGTTTTTGCTTTAAAAAAAATTAAATCATTACAAGTCAGGAGAATTAACTTTCTTGAAATCATTACAATTCCAAAAGTTTTGATTACAATTTTATTTTACATAACTGAGGTTAGTTTTTTTTCCGTTGACTAATTGTGAAACAAATTTAACTCCATACTCTGCGAACCAGACCCTAAACTTACTTAAAGTCTGGATAGAGTTTTATTTCCCCTTCATTTGTACGCTTTTATTGGACAGGAGCAACTTGATTGGTTAATTACATTTATCTATTATGGTAGTTCAGGGTGAGTTATTTTTAATTCTAAATGAATATTCTTGTTGGACTTTTATTTAAGTGCTATTTTCCTTCAAGATACATTTACCTAACGCTAGAATTAATGTAATATACATTATGCAGCAAAGGAAGTTAGAAGATTGGACATATATCCATTATGGAGAGATGATAGGTTTTGGACGGGCGATGTGCTCCCTATTGCATAAGCCAGGGGTGTCCAAGTCAAATACACGGAGGGCCAAAAAAACAAATTTGCTACAAGCCAAGGGACGGACTGGTTCAATGTTTATTTTAAACATTGAACCAGTTTTCAATTTTAATAGTTTTCAGTTTTAATACTCAGCAAGGGGGTGATATAAGATTTTTTTTCTTCTTCTTTTTGCACTCTTTTCATTCAATGTTTTCTTTTTTATTAATTTGTTTTATTTTGTCTC
>JBBPBX010045995.1:14206-26771 GCA_038048925.1 Garcialebias charrua | reverse complement strand
GGTCATTAGCGAACACACATGGATTTGCGTACTTGTGAGGCATGTTAGTTAGGATAAGGTCCAGTAAGGTGGATTTTTCAGGGGTTTTGTTATTTGGGCGTGTTGACGTTTGAATTAGTTGAGTTAAATTAAATGAGTCACAGATGGATTTAAGATTGTCAGAAGTAGAGGTCAACCAGTCCAGGTTTAGATCACCAATTAGTAGTAGCTCCTTGGCGTTTAGCCCCATCAGAAAATTTCTCAGGGAAGTGAGGGCTTCACTGGCGGCTGAGGGGGGCCTGTAACAACCCACCACAGTGATTGATTGACCGTCAGGGAAGTCAAGGGTTAGTGCCAGTAGCTCAAGTTGTTTGCTAATTGAGCACGAAGACAGAAGGTTTGCTGTGAATTTGTTCTTGATATAAATAGCCACTCCACCACCTCTTCTGGGGCGATCACATCTAAAAACAATATAACCAGGAATAGAAATTTGTTTGTCAGGGATAGCTTTGCTGAGCCATGTTTCGGATAAGACTATTATGTCTGCTTCAGTGGACTGAACCCAGATTTTTACTGCATCTAGTTTAGATATAAGACTTCTGACATTTAAGTGTATAAAGCCCAGACCAGACCGGTTTTTAAATTCAAGTGGTGTACAAATGTCATTTAACAGCTGGGGTCCAGGATTTTGTTCGATTCCAGAGATAAGAAGTAACAGAACAAGTAAAGTTTTCCATTTGAAAGTAGTAGGTGTTCCAGCAGTGACAGTTCTCCGTCGTCCATCATCATGGGGTTCAGTTTCAGTGAGGGCGAAGTAGTTTTTTATTACAAGGACACACCAGGCTCTTAAATCAGTGGGGGTTGTTGTTTTGGGGAGAAAAGACAGGAAGAACCAGTTTGTGCGATCCATGGTCTTCCAGGACATTGTACCTGAATCATGTGAGGTCAGTGGGGGGGAGAACATTTCAGTTTGAGTACCAGTATTGTTTTCCAAATTGAGTCCTGCAGACATTATGGCCAGGGTGAGAGTCACAACTGATAGCATTATCATTAACACAAAAGAACTGGAGGGAGACCTCCAGCTGAAAACAAAATGGAGGTTGGAGAGTTAAAAAAAAAAGTATCTCTCCAAAGTCAACTAAGAGTCTTTTCACAATTGGTACACAGATGACAAATGTGACAAATTATTATTATTATTATTAAATGTGTAAACCTTCGTCATTTTAACAACATTTGTACAGTGCTGCAAAATTTTACATGGGTACTCACCAGTGAAGATACAACTTGCAGGACGAGTTCAGGTTCACCATTATTTGTGCCTTTCCTGCCAGTTCTGTGAGCTTCGGATCGTTTCTTCTGACTTAGCGTTGCAAAACAATTTTAACACATCGGTTTTTCTGCTAGTGTTTGCTTAGCCTGGTTAAAACCAGACCCTTGTCCTTCACTTCGCTTCGTACTAGGGTCTGGACTTTCTCCATAGAGAAACAATTCTTGCTGGAGGCGTGGCCTCTGCCTGAGGAACAAAACCATTGGATCTTAGAAAAATTTTGAACAGGGAAAGCATTCTGCTCCCTCCCCCTCTGTGCTCTGCCGAACTTGACTTCAGCTCCGCCTCCTGCTGCAGTCTCTCGCTGCCGCTGCATATTCTGTGTTTATATGTTAATAAAACGTTCTAATAAAATAAAATAAAACCATGTAGCGCTGGTCCAGCACACCAGAAGACCAGAAAATATGCAGGGACTCGGGCAGCAACGTAAAACCCTAGTTTAATTCTCTCGTGACAACCTCAGTCATTTCCTTATTCTTTGCACTCAGCGGAGAGAGAGGAGGAGGAGGAGGGAGGAGGGAGCGATCACTTGACTTTTGGCAAAAAAACAAAAGAAAACTCCAGATAAGGGATTAAGAAGGGGAATTTAATACATTTGTGTCACATATAAAACAGTCCTGCATCGCTTTGCATCGCTTTGAATGAGAACATGTGAATGCTCGCTGGCTGCGCGCTGGGACAGGTGGGGGCGTGGGTTAGGGGCCAAAAACTCCGCCCCTTCTGTTCTCTGATTGGTCCGGTCAAAAATCTACCGGAGAAATCGTTGTCTATGGGAGAAGTCCCAGACTGAGCAGTGAAGGGAAATGAGAATTGAGCGGAGCTGTGCAGGAAGGCGAGGGCCAGGCTAGTGTTTGCTCCCTCCATAGCAGAAAGTTTCTCCCTCAGCAGAAAGCAGCAGCTGGGAAGCACTATTGGCTTCTGGGCCGTGTAGTTCTTTTGACGTGCTTTACAGTGATTATTGAAAGAAAACTACAAAATGGCGGCGCCTGTCCGAAGTTTTTTTTTTTGCTTGTTTTTGTTTTTTGCCCTATTGTTTGGCTCCTGCTCCCGTCCGCTCCTGTTAACGTTTTATCCTACCGTCCCAATCATGTGAGTAATATTAAAGTTGACAATCGGGAGTCGTGTAAAATCTTACGTTGAAAACCTGCGAAAGAGCAAGTCTGTGAAAGTCAAACCGCGAAGTAGCGAGGGATTACTGTAGTTCAAGTTAACATGAATAAGAAAGGTTGTTTTATTGTGTCAATACTGAGTGTGTGTGTGCTTCCTAGTGTATTTCTCCCTTGTGGTCTGCTACAGCTCCTGCTTCTCCCACCTGTTCCTTATTGTCTTTTCCTCGGGTGTTTGTCGTTTTCTGTTCGTTAGTGTGTATCTTTGTGTTTTCTGGTTGTTCGTGAATTGTTCACCCAAGCCTGAGTCCCTATGTGTCATCTTGCTCCTGTTATCTTTCCTGTAAGTGTTGCTGCCATGTCAGCCTTTTGTTTGTGTTTGATTTATTTTACCTCCGTGTTCTCCACCACTTTGGGTTCGACTCCAATCCACCACCAAATCGTGATAAATATTCTGTACATCTAAATATAAGTTTTACTCTATATTCAACAAATAATGTGTAGCATTTATTAATTATCTCTTGGAAAAAAATTTTTGTTTACATTTATCAAACCTTGAAAAAGAATTGACAACCATGAAAATGTTTCAGATTTTGCAACAATACAATACATGCTTTGTCGTATTTTACTGGGATTTTTGGTGGCAAACCAAGACAAAGAAAAAAACAAAAACAAAAAAGTGCAAAGAAATTACTGATTAATGATACTTTTTTTGGTCTTAGTTTATGTTGAAATTTTTAGTTGTAATGTGACAAAATATGGAATGTTCACATGGTGAGGAAACTTTTTATCTGCGAGAAACGTCATTGATTCATAAAAAATGTAGACTCTCGTTTTGAAACGTGTTCATAAACTGAGTGGTTGCCCAACAAATGTTACTTACTCTTAAAGTTTGCATCTATTTTAGCAACAACCATGTTTTAAAGTGAGCATTTAAATACTGAAAGACAAGGAGTGTGAAATTTCACACCTTAAATTGCTTTGATTACGGTAACTCCATAATGAATGTTTTTTCCTCAGAACTAGCAAACCACCCTGCTGTGACATTGGAAAAACTCGTGCGTCACCTTGCACCCATAAAGTTCCAGTTTCTGAAACAAACTGAAGAAAACAAACTTTAGTAGCCTACTTGTGGAAATCATTAGACAACCATGACCATGAAAACATGTTTATTTACATTTTATTTTATTTTTATTTTTTGGTAAGAGAAGGGAACTACTGCATTTGATCAGACAAAGTTTTATATTTTGATTTGATTTGATGTTTATTCATTCATTTTAAAAGAACAATACAAGACAGTTTCATCAGATACAAGATTACAAGTAGGATAAAATGAAGGGAGCAGAAAGAAGATGAAATCTTATTATATCTGCCCCTATTTCACAGTTTGTTCAACCAATGATAACTTTCAAGCAACATCACAGAATGAATAGTTCTACCTATTTTCCTAACTGTAATACACAAACTACAGTACATCACAAAATGAATAATTCTACTTAATTTTCCTAACTGTAATACATAAACTAGGTCACAAAATGAATAATTCTACTTAATATTTCTAACTGTAATACACAAACTACATCACCCATAATTCTAATTAATTTTCTAATTCTAATTTTTTTATTTTTTTATTTTTATTTTATTTTATTTTTTTATAATTTTATTTAATTTTCCTTTTTTTTATTTTTATATGTGTGACATGTTTGCAGATGCACATAAAAAACCCTTTGTAAGGATTTTCAAACTGTTGCTTTTGTGCTGATTATAATTAATTCCTACATCAAACAAAGGCAATCTCTGTAGAAAGTGCTCAGTTTTCAGATTAACAATTTGTACAAAAGCACAGGAAGAAAACCTGACAAGTTGTGCACTGACTCATCAATCAGCTTCTTAAGCCATCACTTAACCTAAAGTGGTACTTATCTTTTTATTTTTAACAATCACATTCTCCTGCATTTATAAAAGAAGGAACATATTATTATGTATTTGTTTTAAAAAAATGTTTTTTTGGTAATTCAATTCAGTTTTTTAATACAGTTCCAAGTAACAACAGAAGTCGTCTCAGGGCACTGAACAGAAACATTTGTATACATTACGTTAATAAAATTATTTATCTGAGGAGCGGCTTTGAATTTAACTTCATTGCAGACTTTCATCTTGAGCAAGCATGAAGACGATGGTGGAAAGGAAAAACTCCCTCATGAGGAAGAAATCTTTAGCAGAACCAGGCTCAGGACAAGCGACCATCTGCTTCGACCAGCTGGGTTTGAGAGGAGCAGGCAAAAGGAACAGATACACAATGGCAGGTCGAGAATCACATGTTAAGATATAAATGGTATCAAATGAAAACTATTCAATTTTAACAATACCATCCATCTACCTTGTATTATCTTTACCCGCTTCTTCCTTTTTGGATCGTGGGGGTCACCGGTGCCTATCCAGAAATGTGGTCAATTTGTCCTCCAGTAGTCTAGCAGGTCTCTCTTGTAAATGAGTCCTCAAGGATCAATGGGATTAACCTGCCTAAATAAAGGTTGAATGAAACTTTAAGAAGCCTATGGCAGCATGACAAGCCAACCATATGGGATTTATCAAAAAAAGGGAAGTCTTAAGCCCAGTCTTCAAACTGGACAATGTGTCAGCCTCACAGACAGAAACTGGAAATTGGTTTCACAGGAGAGGAGCCTGATAACTGAAATATCTTCCTCCCATTCTGCTTTTGGAAACTCTACAAACCACAAGAAGGCGTGCAGCACGAGAGGGACATGCTCTGTTAGGAAAATATAGAACAATAAGATCTCGAATATAAGATGGAGCTAGGTTGTTGAGGGCTTTGTAGGTTAGAAGTAAGATTTTGAATTCAATTCTGGACTTGACGAGGAGCCAGTTGAGAGAAGCTAAAACTGGAGAGATGTGATCTCTCCCACTAACTCCAGTCAAGACTCAGTAGCAGCATTTTGGATTAACTGAAGACTTTTAAAAGAAGTATTTGGACACCCAGATCACAAACCATTGCAATAGTCCAGTTTAGACGTGACAAATGCATGAACCAGTTTTTCTGCATCATTTTTAGATGTTTGTTTTAGCAATATTACGCAGGTGGAAGAAGGTGGTTCTAGTAACGTTTTTTATTGTGAGGGATAAAAAACATGTCTTGATCAAAAATGACTTATAAGAGAAATAAGATATTCTTCTGTATTTGTTAAAAAAATAGTGTTTCTTCAGCCATAATAACGATGATAACGTACCTTTAAACCTACTAGGAGGTGGAACAGTCTCACTGCTACATATGGGGATGATAACTAAATAACGGCCATTTAATGGACTGATAACATACGAAGCCGCTCGTTTTCTTACTTAAAATCCTTTAACAAATGACACGCTTAGTACAAATGTATGTTAGAGAACAGCTTTTCTCATGGTTTATCTTCAGGACATTAAACAGATCTGTCTACTTGCCAAGCTAGTCAGTTGTTTGTTTGCGATGCACATCCGCCTTTGGAAAGAGTACGGTTGTCAGTCCTGTAAAGACCATCACAATAGAACACACTACTTTGCATTGTGTTAAAGCATCATGTGCTAACAAGCCTTGACTAATTTTCTGTTTAGATCAAGAAACAAAAGCTCTTTGAGTCCCGCATGGGCCAACAGTGGCTTTTCTCTACATCTTACTATGCTCATTATCCTGTGCATGATTAATTTGACAACTTTGTCAAAAATGGGAGCGATTTCTGCCTGGGTGGAAAATAACAATTAGTTGTGAAAATAATAATAATAATAATAATAATAATAATAATAATAATAATAATAATAATAATAATAATAATAATAATAATAATAATAATAATAATAATAATAATAATAATAATAATGAATTCAATTTATACTGCACTTTTCATTAATAAAAATCTCAAAGTGCAACAAAACAAAAATCAAACAAGTGATAAAATCAAGTAAAATCAATAATAAAATCAACTAAGATTAAAGACAGAATCATGTGGAGGCAGAATAGGCCTGCTTAAAAAAATAAATAAATAAATAAAACAAGTGATAAAAAAATGATTATTACCGTATAAGTCTTTAAATGTAATTTGACAAAACACAAACCAGATGAAGAGACAGTTCATATGGAGTGTTTTTAATCATTCCTGACTGCAGATGGAGTTCACATTGGGCTGGATCACACATACACATATCCTGCCGCAGCTACTGTACAGTTAGAAAACAGCCATCCATCACATGAAGGCAGCTGCGACCCAAACATTCCCTCTCTGACTGATGAGACAAAATCATACAAACGACTTATGGACAGTTTTCCTGTAGAAGATTTATGTCCCTCGGACCACACATTACAAATCTGCAATAACAAAACAACAATAAGAGCAGTGGCAGTGGCAGCAGCAGCGTCTGATGGTGATTTAGCTGTGGCAGCATTTATAATAGTGTGGCATCAGTAATGAAAACGTTGCTCTAGTTCACATCGTGGCTGCACCATGGGAAACAACAGCTGCAGGGCAGTTGATTACACTGGTGATGAAAAAAAAAAAGAAAAGAAAAACACGTACATTATGGACAGTAAAGCGCGTGTGGGTGTTTTCTCACATTTTGCACATTCATGCAATAAAATAATGCAGGAGTGGCTTCACACGCTACTAAAGCTGGATCTTAACAGTATTATAGGCATGCATACACAAATGTCCCATTTGTGCTGAATTAAACACAACTGAAAATATGTATTTGTGTTTTTTTTTTCTGAGCTAACAAACTGTGTCTAAAGAAAAAACTCGGTGTTACTAATCAGCTAAAAAAAACTTTTGCTGTGCTCCAGGGGAAACACCAAGACATAATGAAAAACTGAAAGCCAGAGGTGAACTGTGAAACTCAGAAAAATCCCACTTCTGTCTCTTTACACATCATAAACAATCTAACAAGGTTAACAGTTTTGGTGTTGTGAAATTTAGGCGACTGTAACCATAAAATGTTCATTTCAGGTGAAAATATATTTTTTGTATTTCTTTGCTGCAGAAAGAGAAAATGAAAGATTTTCCACATTTCAGAAAAATGCATGGGTCTGGGTTTTTTACTGTAGTGCAAACGGCTAAATCTCACAAACATCCAAGTATAACTTTTTTTGAAGATTTATTTAAATAAATGCGCCTCCAAAAACAGAAAAACTCCATATTTAAAGTGGATTCTGTCTTCCGCATAAAGTTATGCCGATGGATGCAGACATAGATATGTTTTGTGAAGGATTCATGAATTATAAGTTCATTATTTGTCATTCACACCCCATGTGGTACATGTGGTGGAACAAAATTATGTACACAGGGTACATCCAACAATAAAATGTAAAAGAAAAACAGCAACAAGATCTAAAATATGAACTAAGAAAAACATCAACTAAATATACTCTAAGCATAAAAGCAATATGCCAAACAGCAGCACGAAGATGAGCATGAATGAACACAGCAACATTAAACAGATCATCAGCAACATGAAACAGATCATCAGCAACATGAAACAGATCAGCAGCAACATGAAACAGATCAGCAGCAACATGAAATAGATCAGCAGCAACATAATGTGATTTTTTTCACAGTGATTATCCTGGTTAGATATTCATGAGACTAACAGCTTCAGGGTAGAAGCTGTTCCTCAGTCTAGTGGTTCTACACTTAATGCTCCTCAACCTCCTTCCTGAGGGGAGTGGGGCAAAAAGTGTGTGCTGGGTGAGTGGGGTCCTTCATGATGCAGGTGGCTCTCTTCCTGCATCTGGAGGTGTAGATGTCTGTGATGGTGGGAGACTGACTCCAACAGACTTCTGTGCAGCCTTCACCACTCTCTGCAAAGTTTTTCTTTCTGCAGCTGTGCAGCCTCCATGCCACACGTTGATGCTGGAGCACAGGATGCTCTCCACTGCACACCTGTAGAAGAAGGTGAGGTCTGAGCCTCCCAGACCAGCTCATCTCAGCCACCTGAGGAAGTAGAGTCTCTGATGACCTTTCTTGATCAGGCTGGTGGTGTTGTTGCTCCAGCTGAGTTTATCATTCATGTGTACACCCAAGTACTTGTAGTTGGAGACCACTTCCACCACAGATCCTCTTATTTTCAGGGGTGTGTAGGTGTGTCTGTTCATTCTGAAGTCCACGATAATCTCTTGTCTTCTTCACGTTGATATGAAGGTTATTTTCTTTGCACCAGCTCTCCAAGTGTTCCACCTCCTGCCTGTAGCTGGACTCATCATTGTTTGTGATGCATCCCACCACCACTGTATCATTTGCAAACTTTACAATATGACAGCCTGGATGGGTAGCTGCACAATCATATGTGAGCAGAGTAAACAGGAGAGGGCTCAACACACATTCCACACACCACTTCTTCTTATAAATAAAAATAGTTCTGATTTTATTTTTTAGTACATGTAATTATGCACGAGCTTCATTCAAAGAGTCTGGGACATGGATTTGGTTTCACTCAGAATGAGAATAAGCTTTATTATCATTGTACCGGGATACAGTGAAATTATGTTACAGTCGTCCAAAAGATGGGAAGAATGCATGTTGATGTTGCTATGACAGTGTGGCCCATTGTTCTTTATCACAGTACTTTTGATAGAAAAAGTTAAGAGCCATGAGGATGAATAGTGGTACCGGTATTACAAAACATAACTATTCACATCTTGTCCTATCAGGACACGATTTAAGACATGAAAAAGAAAAACTCTACCAGCAAGCACATTGATAAACATGATTACCATATTTTCCGCCTGATAAGTCTCACCTCTCTATAAGTTGCTTTGTCCAACTATTGGCAATAAATTGGAAAAATCCATAAAAGTGTTGCACCTCTATTTAAGTCGCATCTATTATGCGTCACCGCTGCGCAACGCATCAGCGCGTCATTTGCCCTCCCCTGGGGTGTACCCCAGGGATCTATCCTTGGTCCTCTTCTCTTCTCACTTTACCTTCTGCCACTCGGTTCTATTTTCAGAAAGCATGGTGTGCAGTTTCATTTGTATGCGGATGACTGTCAAGTCTATTTTCCTGTAAAACAAAATGGCTCCACGCAGTCTCTTCTGGACTGTCTTGGTGACATTAGAGGGTGGATGGCGCTTAATTTCCTCCATTTTAATGATAAAAAGACCGAGGTTATGGTCTTTAAATCTAGTGCTCCTGACAGTCCCACCACTTTTGATTTTTCCTCTTTGGCCCCATATGAAAAGTCGATTGTGACAAATCTAGGAGTGAAAATTGACCCCTGCCTGAAACTGGACTGTCACATCAACAGCATGGTTAAGTCCTCGTTCTTTCATCTGAGGCGCCTGTCAAAAATCAAGCCCCTCCTTTCTAGACTGAGGCAGGCACCAAAATAGGTCTGGTTTCACGTGAACAGGCCCCTGTGGGTACACTCCATAACTAGTTGTTAACTAGTTACGAACGAGCCCGAACAAGCACGAACAGGCCCAGTGGATAAATGGCATTAGAGACAGTAATCCACGCTTTTATTACTTCACGCCTGGATTATTGTAACTCTCTTCTGATTGGAGTAAATAAGGCCTCGCTTTCTCGGTTGCAGCTGGTACAAAATGCTGCTGCACGATTTTTGACTGGTACAGGCAGACGTGAGCACATCACTCCAGTTTTAATGTCCCTTCATTGGCTTCCTGTCCAGTTTCGAATCCATTTTAAAGTTTTATTGTTTGTTTTTAAGTCTTTGAACGGTTTTAGTCCCTCTTATCTGTCTGAACTGCTTCAACTTTATGTGCCATCACGTGCTCTTAGATCCGCTGACCAGATGCTTTTAGCAGTCCCGAAAACCTTTTATAAGACCAGAGGAGACAGAGCATTTTCAGCTCTGGCTCCTAAATTGTGGAACGAGCTGCCACTGAAGGTCAGGCAGGCCCCATCAATATCTGTTTTTAAAACTCGTTTAAAAACACATATGTTTTCATTGGCTTTTAAACCAGAATGAGTTCACATCTCTGTTTTAATGTTGTATTATTTTACTTGTGATGTTCTGATATTTATATGATTGAGATTGATTGTTTTTATTGTTTTGTGCTTGTTTTTATTCTTGTACAGCACTTCGGACGGCTGCTGCTGTATCTTTAAGTGCTTTATAAATAAACTGGTATGGTATTTGCCCTGCTGAAAATGGCAGCCACAGGAGCGAGCTAGCACAGAAGGACCTATACAAGATTAACACTATAAAAACAATTATTTGTTTGCTTAAAATTATAGCAAAAGATGTGTCTTAGCTGAACTTTTCCTTTATAAATGAACGCAATTGTCAAATCAGCTGGATTTAAAAAGTAGTTTCGCTACGTGCACGCGCACGGGTGGGACGGTTTTATTTCTTTAAAATTTAGCAAAACAAACGCTTGAAATATATATTTCTTAGATGACATTATAGCACAAGGGTTCCTGAGCTTAACCGTTCCTTAATAAATTCACGAAATGGTCAAATCAGCTGGATTTAAATTGTTTCACTTTGACTTCTTCCAAACCGTCGCGTGCGCTGCAAAAATAAATTATGAATAAATCGAATTTTAGCTCAAAAATCTCATAGAGCTAATAGTTTGTAAATGACCACCAAGTAATTACTTTCTGTAAGTTTAAAGAAAATCTGTTGTGTGGTTTATGAGCTATTTTCCAAAATAGTACCCGTTAAAAACCGGAGCTACAAGCTAACCGCTAAACATCTACATTTCTAAAACATCGAATATTAGCTCTACACATCTCCTACAGCTAACAGTTTGTAAATGTCCACCCAGTAATTACTTTCTGGAAGTTTCAACAACATCTGTCTTGTGCTTTACAGTTCATACCTCCAGAGCAGGAGGCCGGGCTGCGACAGAGTGTGTCCGACAAGAGGAGGCTGCCTTCGGACACATGAGCTGGAAACGGTTGGTGGACTCTCTGGAAGTGTCAGAGCTCCAGAGCAGGAGGCCGGGCTGCGACAGAGTCAGTCCGACCAGAGGAGGCTGCCGTCGGACACATGAGGTGGGAACGGTCATGTACCCTAGCGGCTGAAAGTGGTACTGCACCATTCTTTGCCAAAATGAAAAACGGTCATATCTGAGCCAGAAATTGGTCTAAAAATATGGGAAAAAATCTATAAACAAGTCTCAGCTCTCTATTAGTCGCAGGGTATGCAAATTAGGCAAAATGGTGTGACTTTTAGACCGGAAAATATGGTACATATGCATTTGACGTCAAGACGTTGAGGTTTGTCCATGAGCACTTTCAGATAGGCCACAGTCCTGATGTTGGTGTTCAGCCGGCAGTTCTGATAAGCCTGCACAGAAGTTCTCTGGGGGGGGGTGGGGGGTGGGGGGTGCGATGAAGCTTTGTCTCTAGTTGCCCATGTCCCAGGAGAAATTTGGTAGTTGGCTCGTATCCAAGGCCGAACGGGGGAGTCAGATTCAGATAAACCACAATTGTTGATTTTTTTCAGGCAGACTGTTTTTTTCTTGTCAGCCTTGAGTCGTGCTGGAACTTTCCCAATCCAAAATGGCCAGGTTTATGGGCATTTCACTCCACTGATCCATGTTATGAGACTTCCTCAATGTCTATCCCAAAATGCTGGTAAGTCCTAGAAGCCGCAGGTGGCCTGCGATTCTTAGAAATCACCTCCATAAATTAGCTGATTTTGAGTATTCATAGCACAAACCAAACCTTCATACTGACTCGGAAGCTTTGCCATGGCCAAAACTGTTGCCAATGTCTTCTTCAAAAGTTCATAAAAACAGAGCCCCACCAATACTAAAGAGCTGAAACCCTGCTATCATAAATCCAAATGTATAAATAATTTCAGCATCCTACTGAAACAGAACTGAGAGACACATCAGCTGCCAAACTCCCCATGGATCTATGATGTACCCCACAGTGTGAGTCTCAGCCCAACAAGAGGGTTCTCCAGGATCATGTTGTTTTGTTGAAAAGATTGTATTGATTGCGTTGAAAGTCCAGCTCATCAGATCCATAATAGTATTTTTCATTCGGGAGATGTGTATCAGGAGCTCCAAGACACACCGAGAGCAAAAGCAGGAGGAAGAGGAGAACAGGGGGATGGAGAGCAGAGGTGTCCGTCTTGAGAGAGAGCCTTGCGCTTCAAACTAATCTAACAGAAAATATGTTTATGTTTATGTTTT
>JBBPBX010045995.1:0-14165 GCA_038048925.1 Garcialebias charrua | reverse complement strand
ACAAAAAACACAATACAAAACAATCCCATGAATGATAACGTACAAAATAAAATAAAAAAGAAAGGTAGCAGAAAGAAGAGAAAATCTGAAAGTTATGCACCATAACTCATGTTCCCTGAAGGAGGGAACGAGGTGCAACACTATTGCTATGGAAAATTTCGCCCCAGCGCGATTACCTGAAGGAATACATTCACGCCTTTATGGCAGGGGGCATCAGCGTCAGCCCAGAGACCCCGCCATCTGGGTACTTAAGACATGGACGCCCATCCTACTTTCTCCAAGTGCACTTCACAGAGCTTCAGCATTGAAAAGGGCCAACTGTGTTGCACCTCGTTCCCTCCTTCAGGGAACATGAGTTATGGTGCATAACTTTCAGTTCCCTCATCAGTCAATCACTCGGTGCAACACTATTGCTATGGGAACGTAATTCATTCACGCCCTTGAAATGCTCAGTAAAATGCATGCTTGTGAGAACTTCAGCCTTATACATAATAATAATAATAATAATAATAATGAATTCAATTTATAATGCACTTTTCATTAGTAAAAATCTCAAAGTGCTACACACATTGAATGCTACACACATTCATACACCGGTAGCAGCAGACTACCATGCAAGGTGCTTTCCAGTCCTACCGGGAGCAATTAGGGGTTAAGTGTCTTGCCCAAGGACACAATGACACATGGTGTGGGGAACCGGGATTCGAACCGCCAACCTTCCGATCGGGGGACGACTGCCATTACCACTACGCCACGGCCGCCCACATCAGGTGTTTTGGCTGTTCTCTACTCTGAGTTAGAGAGTACAGCCTGAGTGACGTCACATGCAGTGACATCCAAACTATAATGCTTTGCAAAGGTGTTCGTTGAACCCCAGTTTGCAGCAGCACAGATGCTTGCAACTGGTACGCCCTTAAAAGGGACCACGAGGCTGCTAGGCCTCGAGTGGAATGGGCGTGTACCCCAGAGGGCACCAGTTGACCTTTATTGCTGTATGCCCTCTCTAAGGCCTCAGCCACCTAGTGTGAGAGGTGCTACTTTGAAAGGGCTTTGCCATCAGCTGGATTGGCAAAACATACGAACAGCTGGTTTGATTTTCTCCAACTGACAGTACTTTCAATGTAAGCACTTAGGGCCCTGACAGGGCAGAGTGCATTCCACATCCTCTGTCCTTCAAAGAGGACAGGGTAGGCAGGAAACGTTGAGAGACCAAAATCCAGACTTCTGGGATTGAGAGTTGGAACCTTTGGCACGTATGCAGGGTTTGGATGCAGGGTGACCTTTGACCCGTCAGGGGCAAACCTAGTACACATTGGGTGTACAGAGAAAACATCTAGGTCACCTACACTTTTAGCTGAGCTAAGAGCTAAGAGCAAGGCAGTTTTATAAGATAACAAATCTATCTTAATGCTGCTAATAGGCTCAAATGGGGGCTCACAAAGAGCATCCAGGACTAACTGTAGGTCCCAATCAGGGGCCAAAGTACTGCTGGGGGTCTTTTCCTCAGTACGTCCTTCATGAAACGTATCATGAGAGGGTGAGCACCGGGTGTTTTTACACCTCCAGCCTTCGTGGCATGCCAAGATGGCTGACAAAAACACCTTAATGGTGGAAAATGAGCGGCCTTCCTCCAGCAGGTCCTGTAAAAATGTGAGGAGTTGGACCAAGTCACAGGAATATAAAATAATATTCCTCTCCAGACACCAAGCCTCAAAAACACGCCATTTACGAGCGTAGAGAGTCTGAGTTGACTGTTCTCTGGCTCCTTGTATCGTGTTTATGACGTTGCTGGGAAGGCCAGAGGCCATCAGCCTGTTCCTCTCAGCAGCCAGGCTGAGAGCTGCCCAGTTCTGGACGTGGGTGAAAGAGCTGCCCGTGTGCCTGAGTCAACAGGTCCCTGTGGGGGGGCAGCTGCCACGGTGTTCCTGACAACAGTGAGATTATCTCTGGGAACCACGGTTTCTGTGGCCATCTGGGGGCTATTGATATCAGGGAAAGAGCTCCCTTGCGTACACGTTCCAATGTCACCTGATCAGAGGGACGGGGAGAAATGCGTAATATAGCGCCCCTGCTGGCCAGCTGTGGGCCAGGGCATCTGCTCCCAGCGGCGCGTCTGTTTCCTTCAGAGAGAACCACAGAGCGCAGTGCGTGCTGGTTTTGCATTCGAACAGATCGACGGATGCCAGTCCGTATCGTGACCAGATCTGGTCCACGACACGTGGGTTCAGCCGCCATTCTGAGGCTAACAGCGGTCTTCTTGAGAGGGCGTCTGCCCCGTGGTTTGTCTCACCCGGGACGTATGTCACCCTCAGGGACAGTATTCTGGGGCCGCACCATGTGAGTAGCTTGTGTGTCAGACTGTGTGTCAGACCGAGGAGGGGTCGGGACCTTGTCCCTCCCTATCTGTCTGACTTTACTAGGACATGCTGTCCTGCAATCAGCCCCCTTTTGCCTTGAAAAAGTGTTTCATTGACACGTAAACAGCCTTCAATTCCAGGAAGTTGATGTATAAACTTGCTTCCCGTTGTTTCCAGAGGCCTTAGGTGTTCTGGTTTCTGCAGACTGGTTCCCATCCTCCCTTTGAGGTGGTCAGACACTCTAAGCTGATCAGAATCCTCCCTGCACGCCTGAGAGGGGGCAGGACGTGTTTGTTTGTTTAGCCATATTTGCAGAGCACGCATTTTTAATAGTGCCTGTGGCATGCAGGGAATTGCTACTGCCAGCAGGCCCAAAAATGCGCTGGCAGAGCTTGAGGGACCCTCTCTGGCCCAGTTGAAAACGTGCCAGACAGAGGCGTATCGAAGAAATACGCTCCTCCGAAAGTCGTGCTTTGTACGACATGGTGTTGATCCGTACTCCCAAAAACACGGTAGTCTGGGATGGTTTCAGATTGCTTTTCTGCAGGAAACATTTGTTTGTTGATCCATTATCTGCAAAGGGCGTATTNTTTTTTTTTTTTTTTTTTTCCATTTATAGATGGCCTCCCTTCACACCTTATAGCCATCCTCTCACTCCAATATGTATTTTTTTTTTTTTTTAATAGAGAGAAAGAAAGAAAAGAGAAAGTGAGACAACAAAACAACAATTGTCCACAGAAAGAGCACAAGGCAAACACACCAAACCTCCGTCCACAATCCTGCAAAGCACATGACAGAACACAACAACGAAACATACAAGCATAAAGACTGATAATATTCATGACCTTGCAAAAGATTTCTATAAATACACATACCCATACCTACAAATATATATACAATATACATACATATATATTTATATTCATTTATATACCCATCTACATACATCTACTATACATCCCTGCATCCATTTGTGTGTGGTTGTGAGCATGCATAAGTGAATAAGGTTCCTCCAATAGAACATTTAGTAGCGACTGTGAAGCATCAGAGACCCGTCCCCCCAAAGCCCGAGACAGACGAAGGGGCGATCAAAGCCCAAGACCCCAGGAAGGACCCCGAGCCCAGAGTCCCCAGGACCACCCGAACAGGACGAGCCACTCGTCCACTCCCCAGATCCGACCAAAGGGCGTATTCTTAGTAGGGCCCGGGGCACACAGACAATAGCTTCTGCCAACAGGTCCGAGAGACTCAGGAACAGCCTGAGAGGCACTCTCTGGCCTAGCTGGAACATGCTAGGCAGAGGTGGAGGGCTGAAACCCATGCCTCTGAGAGCCTTGCCCTGTACAGTGTTGAGTTGAGCTGTACTCCCAGAAATACGGTAATCTGGGATGTCTGCTGTGTCCAGGAATGAGCAGATCGTCTAAATAATTCAGAACTCTGACCTTTTAATCCCTCAGCGGGGTCAGGACCACGTCCAGGCATTTCGTGAATGCCCGGGATGTGGTTTTCAGGTCAAAAAGTACTGCCAAAAAACTCGGACGCGGAGCCCCTGAAGGCAGAGCGGAGACATTTTCTGTGGCAGGGCAGGATGTTCACGTGGAGGAAAGCGTCTTTCCAATCCACCGTGCAGAAGTAATCTCTCGATTGAACCGAGCAGATGGCTCGTCTGAGTGTCAACATCCTGGGTTTGCACATCTTTCTTCCTCTGTTCAGATCCCGGAGGTCCAAGATGGGCCTCAAGCCCTGCTCCCATTTTGGGACCAGGAAGTACTCAGTAGTCTGAGACTTTATTGTCGTGTGTGGACGGCAATTTCTCTTTATTACACAAGCGTCTGAGTGTTCTTGTGTGTTTAAACGTTCTGAACCAGCTAGTCTGTGCTCCTCTAACACAGGTACTGGTGGTAAAAGTTTGGCATTTTCTTTCCCTCTGTGAGTGAAAGCACCTGTAATGGTGCAGGAGCATCTCAGGGTCATGCAGGCCTTTGCTTTCTCTCTGCGCCGCAGGAGAAGTACTGGGGTGACCCGTGACTTCTGCACAGATATGTGGCTTTTCTTTTCCTTTTGTTGGTGGCCCCCTGCAGCTCCTGCAGCTTTTCTGCCTGGTGGGCCTGCAACACCGAGGCCGCTCATCCTTGTCCACCCAAACCATGGTCCCTCGGGCCCTGACATGGTTAACGTCCGAGAGTCATCCATAGCCTCATAGGTGGATAAGCTCTCAGTGTCACAATGTTCTCGTCGTGGGCATAAGAAAACTACCAGTTAGCGTAGCTGAACAGGTGAGCTGAAATTCCTCCTCCTGGGCTGTGCTGGTCAGAGAGCCTCCTTGTTAGCAGGGGCTAAACGTGGAGGTACTCGTGAGCCCGCTAGCGGTGCTAAACGGGCCATCGAGCAGCGCAGCATTGGTAAATAAACTTAGTTATGTGAGGAACTCTATCGTCAATTTGGCTACATAGGATAGCGAAACAAGCAAAACATGAGAAGGTTAGCTAGCAGCTAGACCAAGCATCTTCACATACCTCACAATGGAGTCCTTCGTTGTCCGCTCGTAGCCGCGCTAATCGTGTTAGCAGCGCTGATTGTCCGCCCGTGTTGTCATGGGTGCTCCCGGTTTGCCGGGCTAACCGTGGGAGCTAGCCAGTTAGCAGCGGGGTTACTCAATTTCCACTCACCTTTCCCCAAGGTCATCCGCAAGAAAAGTGTCGGGTGTCTTCGCGTGTGGCATCCCTGAGCCAACCGGACAGGCCTCGTGGATGTCCCTGCTGAAGGGGAGTAGCTATGAAGCAGGTTCGAGAGCCGGAGCTCGCTGGCCTGCTGGAGTTCTTTGTCCGAAGAAGTCCTCTCGCTGAGCTGCTCGCGGCTGCTAGCCTGTTAGCTTAGCAGGTAGCGTGTTGTGCGGTTAGCGTCCGCTAACCGAGCGGCGGAACAGCAGAAAAGAAAAGGCACAGGAGCTGGGGCTCGTCGGCCTGCTGGTCTTAGAATTTTGGGTTTTCGCTTTACCTTCTCAGGAGCCATGGCTGAGAAGAATCGAGCTCGTTAGCAGTGCTAACGTTGTCCGAGACATCTCCCTCGTCGCGTCGCTTTCGCTGGCTAGCCTGCTACTCGTTAGCAGGGTAGCGGTGTGGCGCAGTTAGCGCCGTCGAGCGAAGCAGCTGCGAAGAGAGAAGCTTTGAGGTTAGGAGGAAAAAACGCTGGATTGGCTCTTGCCAGCCCAGCAATACGCAGGAAATTTCTCTGTACGCTCAGCGTAGGGAGCAAGCTCACCTCTGGTCGAGCGATGTGACAACAGAGAAGTCCCATGAAGTTCAGGTTTTAGCGAGGTGAAGGGCAAAAGGGAAAGTAGGATGGGCGTCCGCGTCTTAAGTACCCATGGGCGTGGTCTCTGGGGTGACGCTGACGCCCCCTGCCGTAAAGGCGTGAATGTATTCCTTCAGGTAATCGCGCGGGGGCGCAATTTCCTATAGCAATAGTGTTGCACCGAGTGACTGACTGATAAGGGAACTTATTATATCTGCCCCTTTTTTCAAACAATCAGTTCAAACAATAATAATCTTCCAGTAAAAGTACAAAATGAATAACTCTTTCTAATTTTTTTTGTTATGATAACGGGTGTACCCAAACTGAAAGGACTGAAGTGAACAGAGACCAAGACTCAAAGATAATTAACAGTGTTTATTTACAAAGTGGTGATATCAGGTGACAACTGGTGATGAATCTGGTTCTCCTGAAAGGCAGAGGAAATAGTCAGAGGTATTGCTGGGGAAGGTTGAAGATGTAATAATGATGGTGGAGATCCTTACAGATGATGGTGGAGATTTGTTTGTCGAGGTGAAGTGTCCAATGTCCAAAATGAGATGAGTAGTGAGTTTCCAAAAAGACCAGATAGGCAAGTGGTGGTGGCACAGAGCAGCTGGAGGAATGCAGGAGGATTAATTCACACAGAGACATCTTCAGCAGAGCAGCAGGACGGCAGGTGAACTCTAGAGAGATCCACAAAAACACAAGGTATTAGATACTGTATTTACATCTGTACACCAGTGGCGGCTCGTGACATTTTCACCAGGGGGGGCTATATATATATATATAATATATAATATATANTTTCCAGCTAGTAATTAATCCATATGAAGCCATCCTGGTCACCAGTCTTCGTCCGGCTCTCGGCAGCTAACCTAAGATGGCGTCCGGTGTTCTACATTAATTTGTGACCGGAGACCCCAGTGACTGAACCTAAAATAGCGTCCGGTGTTCTACATTAATTTGTGACCGTGTAAACTGAAGACCTACTTCCTGTTGCCCAATATTGCTCAAAAATTGCTCAAAAATGATCAGAAATGATCTTTTTTATCATAATTATTATTTATAAAGCCTTTAAAACAACCAGAGCTGCAACAAAGTGATGTACACATGAAATTAAGAACATTTAAACACAAAAAAAAAAAAAAAAAAAATTTTTTTTTTTTTTTTAAATTCATATTTTTATTAAATATGATATGTTCGTAGGTCCCGTGGTTCGCAGGTCGATGGGGTCGTAGGTCGGGGGTTACCTGTATATATATATTATATATATATATATATATTTATATATATATATATATATATATATATATATATATATATATATATATATATATATACTGTATTAAGAAATGAAGGGGATAAGGACAAAACAAGAATAAGAAAAGCACTGCTTATATTTTTACAAAACACTAACATTAAAAGAAAAATACATGTACTGTCCAGTTATTTTAAGAGACCATGAGTGTAACTGGTAACTGGTTGAACAGAGCTGCTTCTAGCCTCCTCACTGCTATTGTATTATTACAGTATTTGGGTACCGTATTATGTGCGGTGGCGACTCCACTTCTCAGAAACATCCAGGCTGGACCAGAGGATCCCCTCATCATCACCTCCTGCCATGTCCTCCTGTACAGTGGAAGAAAAATGTTTAAGGGCTGCTACAAACAGGTTCATAAAACCATCTTTGTTGGTAAATGCAAATGCTTATTGTCAATTACCATGTGACGTGTGCTGCTGACCACTTGACCAGGTCACCCTTGTAAAAGAGATCTCCATCTCAACGGACTCTACCTGGAAAAATAAAGGTGATTGATTGATATAGCAGACATCTGGTGAATATAAAAGTTTATATTGTCTGATATTTAACAGGTTTGACTTCAGCTCAACTTTTGTACACAAGCTTGAGTTAAAAACATGAACATCTGATAATCATAATATTAACACATGAACATCTGATATTCATAATATTAACACAACACATGAACATCTGATAATCATAACATTAACACATAAACAACTGACAATCATTATATTAACACACGAACATCTGATAATCAAAATATTAATACATAAACACCTGATAATCATAATATTAAACACAACATTTAGAAAACACTTTTGTAACATCTAGTTGAGAGCCATATCAGTCAGGAATAGTAAAGAAACACCACAACGTTCATAAGCACAGCTAGTAGCTAGCTACTGTGTGACTGACCGCAACACACACACGACACCACGTCACGCACACAGATGAGATCAGCTCAAACTTTGCTCATGTGCGCTTAGCGATTTATTAAACTCAATTATTACTTGCTTACCTGTGTAGAAAGGCACCATTAATAATTACTGCTGTTTCAACGTCGCTAGTTGCGTGTGATCAGCTCTGACTGTGTAAACAGAGAGTCCCCCACTCCCCCTCCCTCCTCGGCAGTCAAACCGGAAACACGCTGTCGATCCGCAGCGATCACGAGACGAGTCCAGGCTCGAGGGCGACGGAAAATGCGACCTGTACAGTCCAATAGTTTTGGACAGATGGGACATAAACTGCGCATGCGCTAGCGCTAGTTATAATTAGATTCAATGGAAAAGCCGTAGGCGGCGCCCAGCGGGGAACCGGAAGTACGTCACAATCAGAAAACGTTTTTTGAAACAAACAATCATTACTCATAAAATATTTATCCTACACAACTAAAAACATATATGCATACATTTCGAAATATTTTTATTTTATTATTTCATTTTTATAAAAAAATAAATAAATCTTCAAATAGTGAAGAGCTGCAGTTCCAAGGAGGGGCGGCGCCCCTAGCGCCCTCTAGTGGCAGCCGCCCCTGGTTGTAGAGGTGAACAGAATATGAAGAGGCTGGGTGCAACGGACCATGGAAACGACCTCTCTCCACAGAATTACTGGCTGGAACATCTTCTACTGTTAGTAGTCAATGTCTCAGCGTCTTCTGAATGGTCTCTGTGGCTTCTTATACTCCTCCTGTTTGTTGAGCTGATGATCTGCAGCTGCTGCCAATTAGAGTCCTGGAAGGAGGAAGAGAGCATGCAGGCAGAACTCCTACATTTTTAACTAATACAATACACATTATGCTACTTCATACATATATATTTTTAACAATTTAGTTTTGATCATTTTCTTAAATGTACACATTGACTTGGCATTTTTAACTTCATTCTCCAAACCATTCCACAATCCAATTCCCTGGATTGAGGTAGAACGTCCCTTCAAACTAGTTCTGAATTTTGGTTTTACAAATATGTCTGTCCCCTTAAGATTATAATAACTTTGTCTTTTAACAAAATGCATTTGGATATTTAAAGGTAATGCGTTATTCTGAGCCCTATACATAACTGATAAAATATTATAATCTACCAAATCATGGAACTTCAATAACTTCAGTTGATAAAATAATGTAGGCCAACTTGATGGATGACAGTAATGTTTTCTAGTGATAATTCTTACAGCTCTTTTCTGTAATACAAAAATAGGCTTTGTGATTGTTTTACACGCTTTCCCCCAAACATCAATACAATAGTATACAATACAATACAATAAATACAATAATAATACAATAATTTCAATATAAATGTTCTCAAAATAATCCTGTTTTGAATGATTCACAAATCCAACAGAGGCTAACTGGTCTAAAATGATTTGAATCAAAGTTAATAACGCTTGCCAGCAAATCATTTCAAACATCTCACACTTTTTGAGTTTAAAAAAAAAACAGAGAGAAATATTCCCAGCAGAAGCAATATAGAAACTGCAATAATGTCCAGCACTAATTTAATTCCTCATTATCATAAGCTGGCTGCGATGCATGCATAATAAATTGTTGTATCTTTTACATGGCTCAAGCAAATGGTTAGGAGACCGGATTCTCTTCAAACTGCACCAAATTTGCATGATAGGATGTGAGAGTTGGATGGATTTGGGGATTATATGAAACACAGTTTCCATTTTCAGTTCATTGTACTAAGAAGAGGTATCACATTTACACACATGGCAAGGAATTTGGAGATGCACAGCTTCTGTGAATCCCAAACTGTGCACAGAAGGAGAAAAAAAGTCACTTCAAAGACTTTACATTTTGTACATTTTCTTGTATGTATAAAATGATGCTCTCTTGAGCAGCCTTCATCTTTCTGAAGGGGCTGCAGTTCTGTGCAGCTCAGATGGAACTGATCAGTATTGTTATTAGTCTTTAAGCCACATGGTCACAGCTTCACGATGTGTTTCATTGAATGTTCCAGAAAGCCTGCCTGGAAAATCGTGATGTTCATTATTGTTGTATCATTAGAGAAGGTCAGGCCAGGGAGCATATTACTGCATAGTTAACAGGCATTACCTGGACAGTGCACGTGTTTGTGATATTAGCTACCTCTTTTTTGCACTACATATATGTTTATGGAACAGGAAGTATATCTAAATTATTTCATCTCTAATGTGGGTGACATGTTCCGTCCCCCTTTGTGTTATTTATGAATTTGATAAGAATATATATATATATATATATATATATATATATATATATATATATATATATATATATATATATATATATATATATATATATATTATATATATATATATATATATATATTAGGGATGTGCCGATCAGGTTTTTTGAAACCGATACCGATACCGATCACCTATGTGTGACGATCACCGATACCGATCACAATTACCGATTGCCTATATGTGAGCCGATCACATAAACCGATCACCGATCACCGATCAAATGGCTTACCTGTAATTTATGAGTGCTGCTTCTGGCTACAAGATCAGATCTTGTAGCCAGAAGCAGCACTCATGTTATTTTCAGAACCATAAAATCACCATAATTCAGACAAAAACATATTTTTACTCATTTATTTCAGAGAACAAAGTAAATAAAAGTAATTATCAACTGCATTATCAAAGAAAAATGTTTACCTAAGTTACTAACTTTCAATTAAAAAAAAGTATTTTTTATTGTTTTTTTTTAAAACACATCTATTACTTCATATAAAAAACTAAAATACCGTATTCTCCGGCGTATAAGTCGCACCTTTTTGCCTACATTTCTAAGCCCTGCGACTTATACGCCGGTGCGACTTATACGTCGATTTTTCCAATATTTTGGTCATAATTTGACTTTGGTCAAAAGCTCCAAAAATGGTGCAGTACCAGTTTCGGCCGCTATGGGCGCTAAGAAACCCTTTACAGTACCTACACTGTTGACATCTGCCTGGTCCAAAAATGGTGCAGTGACACAGAAGATGAAGACTTCAATGGTTTTGAATAAATAAATAAAAACCATAAAATAAATACAGTATCTGTTTCTGTCATCATTTTAAACTGAGACACGTTTTTTACTGTAATGTCAGCTAATAAAAATATATTTTTATGTGTTTATCTTTAAAGATAAATGATGAAAGACACAAAATATACAAAAATTATGTTCATTTATTAATGAAAAGTTCAACTAAGACACATCAAACAAAATACTGTAGTTTTTATGTGATAATCTTGTCAAAAGTCCTTCCAAACAATTTGGCAGCCAGTCCAAAATAATGTTCATTTATTAATGAAAAGTTCAACTAAGACACATCAAACAAAATACTGTAGTTTTTATGTGATAATCTTGTCAAAAAAGATACCGAGTGTAGCCGTGTCACTTGATGCCGAAAAGGCTTTCGATATGGTTGAATGGCAATACCTTTTTTCGGTCCTTAGGAAGTTCGGTTTTGGAGATGGGTTTGTTAATTTGATACAATCTCTGTATAGATCCCCACAAGCTAGAGTTGTGACCAATGGGATCACCTCTGACTCATTTAGGTTGTATAGGGGCAACAGACAGGGAGATCCAGTTAGCCCCGCCCTATTTGTGCTAGCTATTGAACCCTTGGCTGAGGCCATAAGGAAAAACTCTAATATTAGCGGGTTCGAGATAGGTACGGACATACATAAGATTTCGCTTTTTGCAGACGATATCATTTTATTTTTAACTAAGCCAGAATATTCTCTCTGTCATCTTCAGGACTTATTGGGTAGATATAGTTCAATATCGGGATATAAGGTTAATTTGGAAAAGAGTGAGGTTTTACCGATTTCCGTATTTGACCATAATAAAGTTAAAAATGTGTCTAATTTTAAATGGTCTCCTGAGGGCTTCAAATATTTAGGAATATATGTAGATGGTAACCTCAAAAATCTCTTTAAATTAAATTTACCTAGTCTTCTTCAGAAGGTGACTGAGGATTTAGGAAAATGGATGGACTTACCTCTCACATTATTTGGTAGAATTAATGTAATTAAGATGAATATCCTCCCTAGGTTTCTATATGTGTTTCAGTCACTCCCAGTTCACATTCCAAACGCATTCTTTATATCTCTTAAGAAAATACTTAGGAAGTTTATTTGGCACGGTAAATCACCAAGATTTAGCATGGATAAATTATCGCTGCAATATGAGGATGGAGGTCTTAGGCTCCCTAATTTTCAAATCTATTATTATGCAGCTCAGTTTAGGTTCTTGGCACAAATGTTTGAAGTGCAGGCTCCTCCGTCGTGGCTCAAAATTGAGACAACTGAGATAAAAGAGGAGGTGCCATTAAATTTGCTTTATAAGTGGGATAATAAAACTATTAAGAATGAAACTGACAATCCATTAATAATTCAGTCAATCCAAATTTGGATTAAAATACGTGAACTGTTTGGACTAAAGGGTTCTCTTTCACCTAAATCCCCATTATGGGGAAATGGATTACTACCGAAGATTCTCCAATCTGGTACCTTTAGATCCTGGCAGGAAAAGGGTATCTGTCAACTGGAGCACTGTTATGAAAAGGGAGTATTCATGTCATTTCAACAGTTAAAAGATACGTTTAAATTGACAAATAATGATTTCCTTGGCTATCTCCAAATTCGTGACTTTATAAGAACTGATCAGAAAGGAAGTTGGAAGTTACCGTGTATGTCTCCGGTTGAGGAAATATGTTATGCTAATCAGCCATTAAGTAAAATAATTTCAAGGGTGTATACAGTACTTATGTCAACTTTAACTATATCTGGTGTGGATGCTTCCAGAATTAAATGGGAAAAGGATTTGGGTATATCTATTGAGAAGCAGTTATGGAATGATTTGTGCAGGGGGGGTCTCACCTCTACTTTGAATGCTCGATTTAGACTAGTACAATTCAATTTTTTACATCAGTTATATATCACCCCACAAAAATTACATAGATATAATTCAAGTATATCTAATCTTTGTTTTAGATGTGGCTTGGAGGAAGGAACGTTCCTCCATGCCACCTGGCAGTGCTCTAAATTGCAGGATTTTTGGAAAGGGGTGTGTGAAACTTTATCAGATATCCATGGCACCGTGATTCCAATAGACCCGGAGATTTGTTTATTGGGGAACTTTACAAATTCAAATTTAAAGACGGTCTATGATAAGAAACTTACAGAGGTCCTTTTGGCAATTGCTAAGAAATGTATTACAATAAAATGGAAATCGGATGCCGCCATCCCAATTAAAATGTGGTTGGGAGAGATTAATAGCTGTGTGACACTTGAAAAACTAACCTACTGGATGCAAGGTAGAGGTGGGACTTTTAATAAAATATGGCAACCATTTTTGAGGTATATGCAAAATCTACCAGCACAGTGGATTGACTGACCGTCATGTTATCGAGCTGAACTTGACAAGATATAGGAGCGAAATCCTTATGGGTTATATTCTTCCCCCATCTTACCCACCCCCTCTCAGCCCTTCTTGTTATTTGGTTGTTGTGTTATATTGTTGTGAGTGTATTTTACTTTGTGAGTGTATTTTACTTTAAGAATGTTTGTTGTTTGAATTGTGTCTTATTGTGTTTTTTGTAATGTCATTATTGAAAAATTATAAATAAAATATTCTAAAAACAAACAAACATGTAATCAATTCTGGAATAAACACCGTGTGGTATTGAATAGTGAGTATAATCTTGATCCAAGGGGTGTAATTCTCTCCAGACATCTAGTATTGCCATTTCTGACATCATGGTGTTCATATACCTACTGATTGGTTTTTTATTCTTTTTTTTACTTGTAGTATCCATCCTATACTTTAATACAACGTTGAAGTCTCCGCTGCACAACAATATGCCCTCTGCTTCCAAATTAATGAGATCAAATATTTTTTTAAAGAACACTTTATCACTTTCAGGTGGAGCGTATACATTAAGTAATGTAATTAATTGATTTTCCAATTTACCTTTTGTCATTAAAGCTGCAGTATGTAGCTTTTTTTATGAACATATTTCTTCACTCTGTCCCTACCTCCTGACAGACTGATGTTAGCCAGGTAATCTCTGAAAAAAAATAAAAAAAAATATTGTCCCCTTGCTTCTCCAGGTGGTAAATAAGCTTTTCTAAAAAGAAAAGGTGACCCGCCATTTTCCAGCCAATAAAAACAGAGTTTGTAACCAGCCAATAAAAACAGAGTTTGTAATCAGCCAATAAAAACAGAGCTTGAATTT
>JBBPBX010045994.1:0-26771 GCA_038048925.1 Garcialebias charrua | reverse complement strand
TGATTAATATTCCCTCCAAACACACGATTAACAAGTATTACATCCACATGACGCAGTGAAATAAAGGACGCGCAACGTTGTGCCAAAAATAAATTTAACAGGAACGGATTCATTCAGCCTTACTGGAGGTTATAATAAATAGTGTAACACGCAGAGCATTTATTTAGAAACAGATATAGTTTTCCGATCTAGGATATGGCTTATCAGCCGTTTTCAGAAATAATAATTTTCCAGTTTGGCACTACTGCTGCGCTCTGGGGAGCCGTGCATCACGCGTGCATACAGAAGCAGCGGTCAAACTGTTCCACAGAGGGAGCTGCAGGTCGATCGGGACTGTGCAGTCCAGTCCACACAAAGCCGGATCATGTCCAATGGTCTCATCGATTCCAAAGGCTGAGTGGTCGCGCTTGGAGCGCGCGCGCACCCTCACCGGTGTCGACACGGCAGCTGGAGGTGTTTCATTATCTGCGTTTATTGTAGATTTCTCCAAAATGACACGTGAAAGTACACCTTATATAACTTGTAGGAGAGCAAAAGCTTCACAGACAGACTGCGCACAGGGCTGCGGGGCGCGCGCTGCGTCTGGAGACTCCAACATCATGTCATGAAAAGTCTCCACCAAGACGCACAGACACGTTTCTTCACATCATCTACATAAACAAAGATCTATGTTCTAGCAAACATCCAAGTAAGTTCCTCTGTGTTTACAGTAATAATGGTAATAAACTCGTGCGCAAAGTTAATATTTCCACACAGAATGAATGAATGAGCCGGTTCGCGCACCACAGCAGGGTGCGCGCGCACACAAATACCGACAATCACTCGTTCTTTGCATGATGAACACATTTTATTACTATTCTTACTTAGGATGTTTGTCCTCACTCATATTATATTGAATTCATTATTTTCCCGAATCTAGAAATCATTTCTGATCGCGCAGGGATCAAACAAACATGTCCTTCACACATGCAGGAAGTAATTTGCATCTGTTTAACATATGTAAATGTAGGCGTGTCAGGGGAGGTGTCTCACGTGCGCTCAGTTCCACGTCAATTGTGATGTACAAAAGGAATGTGCGTGGATTCAGGTGTACGCACAGTTTGATAAATCTGGATCTTTTTGTGCGTAGACACTTTTCTGGATTTCACCGTACGTCACTTTTCAGTAGGAAATCCACGCAGGTTTTTGATACATGAGGCCCCAGGTCTGGTTCTATTCGCCTGCATTCAGACCAGGTCTGGTTCGGTTCTATTCGCCTGTATCCAGACCAGGTCTGCTTTGGTTCTGTTCGCCTGTATCCAGACCAGGTCTGCTTTGGTTCTGTTCGCCTGTATCCAGACCAGGTCTGGTTCCAGGGTATATACAGAAATTCTTAAGTTAAATTTAATACCTTTTGATACCTTTTTAATACCATCACAATATTTTTTAATACCATCACAATATTTTTTAATACCATCATGACACTGAGCTGCAACCGTAGCAGCAACCTCTTGTACTTCAAGAAAGTTCATTCTCAATAGTCCAGGTATCAAATCCGCTCATTCTCAATCAGTTCATCTGGACAGTTTCTTTTTAGTAGAAACGTTTCACCCTCACTCCAGAGGGCTTCGTCAGTCAGAGTAGTCCCAAGCACACTGAAGTTACCCCACCAAGTAAACAACTTAAGTGGAGCAACTAAGTGTAAAGTGATAGATTACTGTCATTTTCTTCGTAAACGTTGGTAGTAAATGTAGTTTTATAATATTTACTGGATACATCAATTTGCTTCTTGCCTCAATAAAAGCACTGACCTACTTGTTATCTAAATCTAACCCAAGAGAAAAAGTGTAATTGTTCCCACACATAACATATCTCTAACGACAAACAAAAAACTGTAACCTTGAAAACAGAACAGTTTAGTTAAAATAATTCAACACTGAAAACATGTACAATTCAAAAAGAGAGGGAGAAAAATAATAACTACTGTATTTTTCATCCTGTAAGTCGCAGTTTTTTGCATAATTTACATGCCTTGCAACTTATAGGCCGAAGTGGCATATTTATGGATTTTTTCCCATTTTTATAAACAATTTTTAGCTGAGATATGACCGGCGTTTACATTCATTCTCACTGGAAAAAAAAAATACAGCAATACCGGGTACTTGATGGGCCCCATAGTAGGGGTTGAACGAGTACATAATTTTAAAACTTGACATTAACATAATAATACTCGAGTAGTGCTCGAGTAGTTGGTGATGTCATAGGATCTCAAGATGCAAAAAAGAATTAACTAATTAAAACCGTAAAAAAAAAAAAAATTATTATTCTGATGCATGCTCAATAATCCAGGTAGAAAAATCTAAAAAAGCTAAGTCTGGTCCTCTGGACATTCAAAAAATAAAACAAAACAAAGCAAAAAAAAATGTAGAAACGTTTCGTCTTTCGTCCAAAAGACTTCCTCAGTCTGAGTTGCTGTATTCAGCTCAGTCTTATAAATAGCACCCTCTCACAGTGTTACACAACCATTATATTACAAGCCCAAAACCAGAAAAGTTGGCACGTTGTGCAAATCGCAAATAAAAACAGAATACAATGACTTGCAAATCTTTTTCAACCCATATTCAACTGAATAGAATGCAAAGACAATATATTTAATGTTCGAACGGAGAAACTTTATTTTGTTTTGCAAATAACCATTAACTTAGAATTCAATGGCAGCAACACATTGCAAAAAAGTTGGCACAGGGACATATTTACCACTGTGTTACATCGCCTTTCCTTTTAACAACACTCAGTAAACGTTTGGGAACTGAGGAGACCAATTTTTGAAGCTTTTCAGGTGGAATTCTTCCCCATTCTTGCTTGATGTACAGCTTAAGTTGTTCAACAGTCCGGGGTCTCCGTTGTCGTATTTTACGTTTCATAATGCGCCACACATTTTCAATGGGGGACAGGTCTGGACTGCAGGCAGGCCAGGGGAGGACCCGCACTCTTTTGCTACGAAGCCACGCTGTTGTAACACGTGCAGAATGTGGCTTGGCATTGTCTTGCTGAAATAAGCTGGGGCGTCCATGAAAAAGACGTCGCTTGGATGGCAGCATATGTTGCTCCAAAACCTGTATGTACCTTTCAGCATTAATGGTGCCTTCACAGATGTGTAAGTTACCCATGCCTTGGGCACTAATGCACCCCCATACCATCACAGATGCTGGCTTTTGAACTTTGCGCCTATAACAGTCCTGATGGTTCTTTTCCTCTTTGGTCCGTAAGACACGACGTCCACAGTTTCCAAAGACAATTTGAAATGTGGACTCATCAGACCACAGAACACTTTTCCACTTTGCATCAGTCCATCTCAGATGAGCTCGGGCCCAGCAAAGCCGGCGGCGTTTCTGGATCTTGTTGATGAATGGCTTTTGCTTTGCATAGTAGAGCTTTAACTTGCACTTACAGATGTAGCGACGAACTGTAGTTACTGACAGTGGTTTTCTGAAGTATTCCTGAGCCCATGTGGTGATATCTTTTACACACTGATGTCGGTTTTTGATGCAGTACCGCCTGAGGGATCGAAGGTCACGGGCATTCAATGTTGGTTTTCGGCCTTGCCCCTTACGTGTAGTGATTTCTCCAGATTCTCTGAACCTTTTGATGATATTACGGACCGTAGATGGTGAAATTCCTAAATTCCTTGCAATAGCTCGTTGAGAAAAGTTGTTCTTGAACTGTTCGACAATTTGCCCACGCATTTGTTCACAGAGTGGTGACCCTCGCCCCATCCTTCTATGTGGATGACTGAGCATGTCAAGGAAGCTGCTTTTATACCCAATCATGGCACCCACCTGTTCCCAATTTGCATGTTCACCTGTGGGATATTCCAAATAAGTGTTTGATGAGCATTCCTCAAATTTCTCTGTCTTCTTTGTCACTTGTGCCAGCTTTTTTGAAACATGTTGCAGGCATCAAATTCCAAATGAGCTAATAATTGCAAAAAATAACAAAGTTTACCAGTTCGAACGTTAAGTATGTGGTCTTTGCAGTGTGTTCAATTGAATATAGGTTGAAAAAGATTTGCAAGTCATTGTATTCTGTTTTTATTTGCGATTTCCACAACGTGCCAACTTTTCTGGTTTTGGGCTTGTAATTATTATTTTACAAAAAAAGACCAATAAAACATTGGGAGCATATACTGTATTAGGCTCCTACCATTTATCTTACAGCAAATAAGTCACAGGAAACCCAAAACTGTTAGTTATTATTATTAAGCTGCAAAAGTGAAAAAAAATGTGTGGCACGTCAAAAACAAAACTTAAAGCAGTGGGGCGGTTGACCACCCCGCACCACCGCCTGTGGTGCTGCGCATTAGGTTTAGTTTAAAAGATTAATATGTTCATAGGTTTTTGTAGGTTTAGAGATTAATATTTTTTGCCTTTTATTTGTGAAACAACGTCCGAGGAAGCTGGTTCTGGATCGGTCATTGGACCCGGTGTTGCACCATTTTCTGTGACCTGCAACAGTTCATGCAACACCACCCCCTACAGTCACAATACACGGTGGTCACAGAATATGGTGAAACACCGGTTCGCAACGCGCTCCAAACAGGAAGTTGATTCATTTTCTGTTCTGTAACTGCAACGTGATGATGTAACTACAACTACTCGACTTGAAATAAAAAAAACTCGATAGAGGTTTAAGTAATCGATCTGTCGATTACTCGAGTAGTCTATTAAAGCCCTACCCCATAGTAGTAATAGTTGTATGGCATGCTGTTGGCTGTTGTATCATGTAATAGGAAAACGTGCCTATAATGACAAATTTTAAAAAAGTTCCAAGACAAAAATAACTGGACTTTATTTATTATACTTTTTATTATACTATACTTTATACTTTATTGTTTTTTTCTTGCACTTTTTAGAATTCACCATGTCCTGGATGACTGAGAATCTTCACTAGCTATTAATGACTCAATCGGCCTGCCATACTCTCCCCACCTTTCTGCTCTCTGCTTGGAACCTTCAATCCAGCTGCACCACGGCGGCAAAATGCAGCTAATTTTACCATTAAAGTGCATTTATTAAGAAAACGATAGACAGAAAAACACCTCTGCTATAATTTCGAGCTAACAAATAATTGTTTAGTAACTTTTCTTGTTAAATGTCGGCGAAACGAGCCGCGCTCCTCTTTCCTGCTTCTCACCGCTGTGCGTTCACAGAGGACACAGGCAGCAAAACTTTTTTTTTTTAAATAAAGCTGATTTAACGATTAAGGTGCATTTATTAAGAAAACGTTAGACTGAGACACACATTTGCTATAATTTCGAGCTAAAAAACAATTGTTTAGGTACTTTTTTTAAATGTCGGAGGATCAAGGCGCATTCATTTCTCCTGTTTCTTTTCACAGAGATGTCAGCCTCGCCTCGGCCAACTGTAAGTGTGCGCACACACTGACCAACGATATGACGTCATTGTTTTAGCTAAGGTCCTACTCGGAACATAAAATTTGAAAAGATAAATAAATTCACAGACATTTTTTTAGCCGACAGAACGAGAAAAATATAGTTGTGTAGGTTTTTTTTTAATTATACCTCGTCAGATGACGTTTATTACTTTTTAATACTTTTTAATGGCCTTAATTTGTGTTAATTTCATTTACTACCTTTTAATACCTTTTACAACCCAGCAGATACCCTGGGTTCGGTTCCGTTTGCCTGCATCCAGACCAGGTCTGGTTCGGTTCTGTTTGCCTGCATTCAAGTGTCTTGTACGAGACCAGACTGGGACCGCTGAGACCAACAACAACTATTTCAGGATATATACAGAAATCCTTGAGTTAAATTTAATACCTTTTAATACCTTTTTAATACCATCACAATATTTTTTAATACCATCACGACACTGAGCTGCAACCGTAGTGGCAACCTGTTGTACTTCAGTTCAGAGCAACTAATTGTAAAGTGATAGATTACTGTGATTTTCTTCCTAAACATTGGTAGTAAATGTAGTTTTATAACAATTACTGGATACATCAATTTGCTTCTTGCCTCAATAAAAGCACTGACCTACTTGTTATTTAAATCTAACCCAAGACAAAAAGTTATTTAATTGTTCCCACACATAACATATCTCTAATGACAAACAAAAAACCGTAAACTTGAAAACAGAACCATTTAATTAAAAGAATTCAACATTGAACACCCACTGTCCCTCCTCTGGACATGTCCAAACCACTGTCCCTCCTCTGGACATGTCCAATCCATCTCAGTCTGGCCTCCCTAACTTTATCTCCCAGTTGTTCAACATGTGCTGTACCTCTGATGATCTCATTCCTGATCTTATCCATCCTTGTCACTCCTAAGGAGAACCTCAGCATCTTCATTTCTGACACTTCCAGTTCTTTCTCCTGTCTTTTTGTCCATGTCTCTGTCTCCAGACCATACAACATAGCTGGTCTCACCACTGTCTTGTAAACTTTTCCTTTGACCTTTGCTGACACCTTTTTGTTACAAATACTCCTGAAACTTTTCTTCATCCACTCCATCCTGCCTGGACTCTCTTTTTCACTTCTTTACCACACTACTGTTATACGTTTATTCAAATATCAAAATGACCAAACGTTATATTTAACACCCCATCTGCTGGTGAAGATTCTCAGTCGTCCAGGACAGGATAAATCAAAAAAGGCATTCAATACAGAAACAACTGGACTTTATAAAGTCCAGTTGCTTCTGTATTGAACGCCTTTTTTGATTTAACACCCCATCACATTTTCACAAGCAGCTCAAGACAATGGGGCTGAGATGGTGTAGAGGCAGGGCAGCTGACTGGGGACCAGAAAGCCACAGTTCAATTCCCAGCCATTCTCATATGTCATGGTGTCCCTGACAAGACGCCCAATCCCTAACTTTTCCCTGGGTGCTTACATAGCTGTCCACTGCTCCACCTGGGTGTATCTCACATGTGATAAGTTAAATGTAGAGAACTCATTTCATCATTGTACAGAAACATACACTGATGACAACAACAATGGTCACACCTCATTCTGTCTGTGTACAGTACGAATTGCATGTTGAGTGGGATGTTTTCTGTGAAACTGTGTCGCCCTCTGGGGGCTATCAAGAAACAAGCAGCAGTAACGTTACAGAACTGCTACAAATGGTTGAACTCACCAGCAGGATGTAGATTTGTGTTATTCTGTGTGGGCACTATTAGCTGAGAATGCTAAATAAATACATAAAAATACAACACGCTGGTTGAGGTTCAATTCTGATTGATGCCATTTTAGACACTGTTTGAAAACTTTTACAAGTTGACTCAGTGCTGTTTTCTCTAACACACATTTATAGAAACAATAGGGGCCAGGCAAAACGAAAGTTACTACTGTAACTACGGTTCTATGAATCCCGGATGACCGCCAGGGTGCTTAGTCCCTCGGAATCCTTGCTTTGCGAGAAGATTGAGGGACTGGGCCCCGGATGTGACGTGCCTATATAAGCCGTTTACGCATTTGCCGGCCCTCCCCGGCTCTCCCTGGCTCCTCCCTGCTTCTAACCCTGGTTCAGCATGTTCGCATTTTCCTTTTTTTCCCCGACTCCGCCCTCGTCATGGAACCATCTCCTCCGTGGTTCCATCGGGCTCAGCTCTCCGGGCCCAGTTTCACGTCATTTACTGCTCACATTTGATTCGTTGTTTGCAGCAGGGGCTGGACTGCTTCGTGTAGGGGCTGGACCAGAGGGCGGGACTAGCTGCGTGTTGAGTCATCAACTGCGACTGCTGTTAACCTCGCGTTCTAACAACAACAACCTCCATTTTAGAAAACAGCATGTCTACCTCCCAAGCCCACGCTGCGTGCGTTCCGTGGTCAAACGATGAAGTAAGCTTCTTCCTAAATTACCTCGCAGACGAGCGTGTGCAGAGGGAGCTGGACAGCAGCACACGAAATGAAAAAGTTTTCAAGCGTGCGTCTGAGGAAATGGCTGTGGCTGGCTTCACTCGGACCTCCAAGCAATGCCGGGAGAAGCTAAAGAAGATGAAATCAGACTACCGGACCATGAAAGACCATAACGGTTAAAGTGGACGAGGAAGGAAGGATTGGCGCTGGTTCAAAAAAATGGACGAGATCTTTGGAAAACGGCCATCCAGCAACGGTAGCCAAATGGCTCTCGACTCAGCCACCCAAATGTTGGAGAGCGAGATGGAAGGTGAGCTGTTGTTACTTGTGTTTATTAGTCATCTTTTGTCTTCCTAAATAAACTCAAAAACGTGTACAGGCTGCTGGGTTTGTGGCTACTTTTCTGGCTAGCTATTGTCAAGCCACGCTTGAGGCAGCAGCTAGCCTCTTAGCACAACAGGCTAGCTAGCCTAGCACAACAGGCTAACGTAGTTCGTGTAACGTGTGTTTTTTCTTTTAAATTAGATCATTCGACGCCGTCTTCAACGCCAGCAGAAAATCCTGAGTCCTCTTCTACCACTTCAGAGGAGTAAACGGGTGAATTGTGTTCACAACCAACCACACCACCAGTGTGCTCAGCTGGGAGGGCCTCAACTCCGGACTCCGCGGCCTCTGCTTCACGTGCTCAGCCAGGTGGGCTCAGTGTTTGTTTATGTAATGAAAATAACCCGCAAAAAAATAAATGTAATTCTAGCATAAAGACTGAACTTCTAACTAACTAGCAAACTAACAATACCTTTGGGAGTACATATAACTGTAGACAACTTTCTACTTGTTCTCAAAATGTGTGTATGTCATTTAATTAATCAATGTTTGACATATTAATAAATGAATTAATAAATACGTATCCGACACAAAACAATACTGTACATACTTAAATAAAAGTAGAAATATATGTCCTACATAATGCTAAAGAAAACAATTAAATATCTAAATAGATGAAGTAGATAAAGTACTATATAAAGTAGAAATATATATTTTAATGAGAAATAAAATCATAAATATATGTATTGTTTATTATTTCAACGAGCAGAATTACATTGATAAGAAAAAGGAGAAGCTAAAAAAGGCAAAGCAAAATATTTTAATATATTGACAGAAAATCATGTGTTAAAAGTAATAAAAAGAATATATATAAATATGATGAATATATATATTTCTGCTTTTATTTATTATTATGTCAGTTTGGTCCTTCATAGACAGAAGTATTTCCAAATGTGTGTGTAATGTGCAATGCTCTGTGTTGGTTTTCAGGTTTGCGTTTCAGGAAACGCACACGCAGCACCTCATATGCAGATTACATCCTGGCAATGCATGAGGAGTCTCGTGAGGACCGTCTCCATCGAGACCGCCTTATGGACCGGCAGGTGGAGATGTTGGACCGGCAGGTGGAGATGTTGGACCGGCAGGTGGAGATGTTGGACCGGCAGGTGGAGATGTTGGACCGGCAGGTGGAGATGTTGGACCGGCAGGTGGAGATGTTGGCAGATGAAGGACAGAAGGATCGGGAGCAGGAGTCCACCATCCGTCAACAGGAGATGGCGAACCGGAAGGCAGACGCAGGGAGCATGAGGCTGATTGCACGACAGCACAAACGCATAGCCGACTCCTTTGCCAAGCTTGTGGATGTGATGGCTGCCAGAAAGTGAATTATTTGATATAAGCTTGAAGATTTTATCCTTTTTCATATTCTTTTAAATATCGGGTGTGCATTTTTGGGTTGTTAGGTTGTAATGCTGTTTATTTCACAGTCTTCCTTGTTGTTTTTCTACGCTATCATTCTTGTGCAATAAACTGATTTCTTAAAATTTTGCTTTACTTGCACATGGCTGTGATCAGCAAACACACAAATAAATTAGATGGATTGGGCAGTGGCAGAACATATACATTACATGTACATTACAGTACATGTACAGGATATGTACTGTATACAATATGCTGGTGAAGATTCTCAGTCATCCAGGACATGATAAATCAAAAAGGCGTTCAATTCAGGATCAACTGGACTTTATTTGTAACAGAAAACGTTTCGACTTCTGTCCAGAATTCTTTTTCAATTCTGAATTGAAAAAGAATTCTGGACAGAAGTCGAAACGTTTTCTGTTACAAATAAAGTCCAGTTGATCCTAAATTGAACGCATTTTTGATTTACTGTATACAATGTATATACTGTATACAGTACATGTGCAGGATATGTACTGTATACAATGTATATACTGTATACAATGTATATACTGTATACAGTACTGTATACAGTACATGTACTGCATACAGTACATGTACTGCATACAGTACATGTACTGTATACAGAACATATACTGTATACAGTACTGTATACAGTATATGCACTGTATACAGTATATGTACTGTATACAGTACATGTACTGTATACAGTACATGTACTGCATACAGTACATGTACTGTATACAGTACATATACTGTATACAGTACATATACAGTATACGTACTGTATACAGTACATATATACTGTATATATACTGTATACAGTACATATATACTGTATATATACAGTACATGTACTGTATACAGTACATGCACTGTATACAGTACATGCACTGTATACAGTACATGCACTGTATACAGTACATGCACTGTATACAGTACATGCACTGTATACAGTACATATACTGTATACAGTGCATATACTGTATACAGTACTGTATACAGTATATGTACTGTATACAGTACATGCACTGTATACAGTACATATACTGTATACAGTGCATATACTGTATACAGTACTGTATACAGTATATGCACTGTATACAGTATATGTACTGTATACAGTATATGCACTGTATACAGTACATGCACTGCATACAGTACATATACTGTATACGTACTGTATACAGTACATATATACTGTATATATACAGTATATGTACTGTACAGTATATGTACTGTATACAGTACATGCACTGTATACAGTACATGCACTGTATACAGTACATGCACTGTATACAGTACATGCACTGTATACAGTACATGCACTGTATACAGTACATGCACTGTATACAGTACATATACTGTATACAGTACATATACTGTATACAGTACATATACTGTATACAGTACATATACAGTACATATACAGTACATATACTGCATACAGTACATATACAGTACATGCACTGTATACATGCACTGTATACAGTACATATACTGTATGTAGTACATTTATATATACTGTACATGTACTGCATACAGTATATATACTCCATACAGTTTATATACTGTATACAGTATATAAACTGTATTCAGTTTATATACTGTATAGAGTATATATACTGCATAGTGTATATATACTGTATATATATATATGACAGTGTATAGTATGTTATAGATTAAAAATATTTATGTGTATTGAACCAACAACAACTGACATTTTGTGTACTTTTAATGTACAGTAAATCAGACTGTCATACAATGTTTACATTTAATGAACAGATAGGAAAGTGGACATTTCACGTTACGTTGCCCACACACTTCCTAAATGTAGAGTCTTTCTGCTCTAATGCTGGTCGTAATTTGGAGCAGATGTACTTAAAACTTTCCTCAGACATACGGAAGTTTTCAATCCATTGCCTTTCGGTGAGTGTTGGAACCACATTGTCCCACCAGTTAGAGCTGCGTTCGTAGGCCCAGACAGACGGTCCCCGTAGGCGGCACATCATCTAAATCGGACAACAACAAAATAAAAACATTACTAATGACTTAATAGTAAGTTCAAATATAGATAAACATCTACACACATGTCCCGGGCCATTAGTGGTCATTCAGATACACTAAATAGCAACTACTTTCATAACCAAATCATGTAACATCAAGCTAATTATGCTAGCTGGCTAACCGCTTACCAGTCGACGCTGTCTCGTTGTTTCACGTTGCTGTACAGCCATGCAGAACCTTCGGTACCACTGTGCTCTACGTCGCCTCGCGATTTTTCGTCTGACTCGACATCTCTCTCGACGTTCACATATCGCGTTTAGTACTGCAGTGTGTAACTGAAAGCACTTCGATCAGCAGCATCAACACACACATGAGCTCCGCGTCCTCCATGTTCGGCGTTGTTGATGGGTCGCAGACAAACTAACGTCATATCCTTTTTGAGCTTTTCGGTAAGAACTGCCCACCCACGTCAAGTGAATACCCCACCCACGTCAAGTGAACACCCCACCCACTTCAAGGCTTGCTCTCCGGACAGTGCGCAATCAACGAGGGCGGGCCAGAGCTGGCTCTGGGCCAACCAGAGACGAGCGGGACCGGGGAGGGCCGGCAAATGCGTAAACGGCTATAGAGTCACGCGGGTCCCCGGCAGGTCACGGGGTGACGTTGTTGTTATTTGTACTCGACCTGCGCATGCGCAAGAATGTTCATTCGTGCTTGAAGCACCGCCCCTGGCGGTCAGGAGGGATGAAATAGAACTTAACTTTCAAACATCGTATCTGAAAAATATTTGCAAAGTGGAAGTTTTGATAAGATTGTAATTGCTCAGTAAATAAGGAAGAATGAAATGTTTCCTGCTATTTAGCTAAATGATTAACAATATGAAGTTTGACACTAATTGACGTGACACAGTGTCACACAGTGGCTTAGGTCAAACAGCATGAAGATGCACCCCCAGGAACGTCCCAATGTATGCATGTGCGTGCACAGCGGCGTACAAACACCCACCTCTCCAATCTGAACGTGCGTTTCTTCCACAGACAGCGAGTAGGACTGAATGATCTCCTTCATTTGGAGAATGTGGTTTTCTTCAATGTCCTGGAATTTCTGGAGAACAGATTGAAAAGATTCATAGTTATGATGCAGCAATGCAACAAATTGGCCTCATAAAATCAGAGTAACTAAATCACTGTCAGTGTCAACTAACACATGTCAAAACAAAAAAAATATGGAAAAATTAAGCCACAGGAACAATTTCTTGTTTTTTTTTTAATTTTTATTGTGACTTCAAGTAACTGTTGGGGTGGTCTGATGTGCTCACACGCTCTCACACACACAAACACACACACACACACACACACACACACACACACACACACACACACACACACACACACACACACACACACACACAAGCCCTTCCATAACATGTCAGTCATGCACATGGCTTTCTAGTCTGAAGCACAGACTTGGAAGCTGGTAAAGGGTCTGTGCCGTCACGGTCAAATTACAAAAACAGGGACAATCACTCATTACAGTTCACACATTTCTTTGGAATTTAACCTTCCTATTCAAAAATCACAAAGGCCAAGCGCTTCTGATCATCTGTATTGATTTACTGATCAGCATCAGTGTGACCACTTCTAAAAGAGGCGTTTGACAGTTACTGCTTTATCTCATCACACAACGACAAGGCAGGAAGACATCAGCAATGACTTTAGTGAAGCAACAGCTGCTGCCCACCAATCTGAGAATGGTTAAAATGATTCACAAGTGGAAAAAGTTTTAAAAAGCTGTCAGTGTCCCTAAAAGTGGAGGTTAAAGCAAATTCACCCTGAGGTCAGACTGTGCAATGCTCAGAGAAATGACCAAATAAAACTGAGCTCTAGCTCAAACTCTACTAGCTTCAGTAAGCAGGTTAAAGGTTAAGGTTTATGACAGAAGCATGTAAATAACAAAGAAAAAGTAGGACTTGTTTGAAAGAAATAAAAGGAGCTGGAACTCTTCTCTCTAAAGAGAACACTGCAGCAGCTGAATACAACCACGAGACTTCTGGAACAATGAATGCCCTTTGGACAGATGAGACCAAATGTTTACACCCTAAGCGGCTGCAGACCAGCTCCGCAGGAAAGATGCATTTACCTTCGGGACAAATTGAGGTTGCCGATTGGTCATTTGCTGACACGCCTACTGAATTGATTGACAGGTTGCAAAAAAACATTTTACCTCCTGTTATGCACAGCAGCATATTTAGAGAAAACAACTACCGGTAATCTTAACCAAAGCCTGGTACTAATGTTTAAACACGGTGGTGGAGGGCTGGTGATTTGGGCACCTTACAGTCTTTGAGTCAACCATGAACTCCTCTGATGAAAGGATTTGAGAGTCAAATGTGAGAACGTCTGTCTGACTGCTGGTTTGGACTTAAAGGCTCCCACAGACTCATCCGGACCTCAGTCTGTGCAGAAACTGTGCACACTGTCCACAGAGGGTTGAGACTTCATACTCGAGCGTACACCCTGAGCGGCTGCAGACCAGCTCCGCAGGAAAGGTGCATTTACCTTCGGGACAAATTGAGGTTGCCGATTGGTCATTTGCTGACACGCCTACTGAATTGATTGACAGGTTGCAAAAAATAAATAAAACGAGAGCTGGCAGCAAGCGGCAGCGGTGTTCTGTGTTTATATGTTGTTAATAAGTTACCATGTCCTGGGTGACTGAGAATCTTCCCCAGCATATTTTTAATAATCCCTAAAACATAAAAAACAGGGAGCGCTGGCCCTACACACATCTGACCGGCCCACCAGGAAATCTCCAGACCCTCCCGCAGCCACGCTGGACCTGATTTTAATTTGCTCGTGACAAATTCCTTCATTTTTCACAATTTCAGTCATGGCGTCAACAGAGGAGGAAGAAGAGATTGCTTGCCTCTTGGGAAAAAAAAACACAAACAAAAGAAAAGGCCATTAAACCAGGCCAGGGATGAAGAAGAGGAATTTAATATGGCCGTGGCGTAGTGGTAATGGCAGTCGTCCCCTGATCGGAAGGTTGGCGGTTCGAATCCCGGTTCCCCACACCATGTGTCGTTGTGTCCTTGGGCAAGACACTTAACCCCAAGTTGCTCCCGGTAGGACTGGAAAGCACCTTGCATGGTAGTCTGCCGCTACCAGTGTATGAATGTGTGTAGCATTCAATGTGTATAGCACTTTGAGATTTTCACTAATGAAAAGTGCGTTATAAATTGAATTCATTATTATTATTATTATTATAATACATTGGTGTCACAACACAGTCTGTCGCTGGGCAGTTTATTGTGCGAGACTGAGTACGTAAAAATTGAGCTTAGCATGGACATGCCCTGCAGGCGTCCGCTTCGAGTCTAATCCGGTACGCACAGACCTACTCAGACTGAAGTACGCCCGAGTATGTGGGAGCGTTAACTGAGTCATGATGCAATAGAACAGTGAAGCCAAATACAGCAGCTAATCTACAAGAGAACAGCTGATAAATAAAAGAATCAAGGTGCTGCAACAGTCCAGTCAAAGTCCAGAACCTCAGCCTGACTGCAACGTTGTGGTGGGACCTGAAGAGAGCTGAGCAGAAACAAATGCCTTCAAACATCAAAGAACTGGCACTGAAAGAAGACTGGCACAAAACTCATCCACATCTATGTGAGACATTCAGGTCTATGGAAAACCACTACATAGTCTTGCTGCTAAAGGAGGTGCAACAAGCTGCTGGATCAGGGCCTGGACTTGGTTGTTCCACACCCAGCTTGATCATTTTGGCATTATTTTTGCTGAATACATATTGGAATGAAGGAATTTGTTGTGTGTTTTTGGTACTTGAGGTTGGATATGAACCATTTTAAACATGAGACCAGATCAGTTAATATGTCCTGATGTGTAAAATTCTTGAACTAGGAGAGTGGACTTTCTTCTCATGATTGTACTTTAGTCTTTCAGCACACACACACACACACATTCAAAGAGAACACACATCTACTGATGTCAGAGAGCACATATGGTTGGTGTTTATAATATCCATCCATGTGTGGTGCGGGAGATGAGCCGTAGACTATGATCCAAGGGAAGCCGAGCTGCAATGCCTCTTTGTCTGAGGTGAAAACAACAACTAACTAGAAGCAGCTCTGCTGCGGTACAGCAGGAGGTGGAGGCTAAATTCAACAGATCTGATTTTTATTTGGAGTTTATCTAATCAGCCCCTCAGATGGATCCAATCAGAGCACTGCAGAATGATTCCGTTACAGAGGAAAAAACAATCTGGAGATGATACCGAGCGAAGAACGTAAAGCAGATGCACAGCAGTCTGACTGATTACACAATAAAGTGTTGATAGCACAAAGGCACACAATAAGCAGAGTTTTCCATTAAAGCACACAGAGGGAGATTTGTGATACCTGTGCAGTTTCTGCCATCTTCTGTTCAAACTCAGACTTGGCTGTGGCATATTTCTCCACGTAGGATTTGTAGGTCTCTGTGGCTTTTTTGGCTTTCACTCCAGCCTGTAAAGTGTAAACAAAGAGTTAAAGGACTACGTAACACGTTTTTTAATGCAAACAATGACTTTCAAAACTGCTGGAGTAGCCCTACAGAACCTCACTGACCTACACAAGACGAGGTCAGTGAACAAGGCCAGGCTGATTCTGGCAGACCCTGATCACCACTCCATGGTGAGTTCAGGTGTCTTCCATCTGGACGCAGATATCTGCTGCCCAGATGTAGAACGAACAGATTGAAAAACTCATTCATCCCGGGACAGATCAGGCTTCTCATCAAACACTGATGACCTCTGTACTGTTCTCTAACGTCTCAATGTCTTGTGTAGTCTGGATGTTTTGTGAGCCTACTGAAACAAACTGCCCCTTGGGGAGAATAAATATTCTTGAACTTGAACTTTCCATCTACCTGGAGCAGAGAAGCCAGCAGAGAAACCAATCTCATCATCAACATCCACCGTTAAAGTTTCTGTGGACTCCAACCTTGAAACACTTCATCATGCCTTTTTACCATGATGATGATGTGTGCGTGTGTGTGTGTGCGTGTGTGCGTGCGTGCGTGCGTGCGTGTGTGTGTGTGTGTGTGTGACCTCCCACCTTGTCCACATCTCTCTGGGTGGCCCCCTCTTTGCGGAGACGCTCCTGCTCCACAGTTTTGGTGTTGTAGATCTCCTTGGACTTCTGAAGAGCCTGAGAGATGCTCTGAATGTTCTGCACAGCTTCCAGAGTTGGAGCCACCTCTTCCTTTGTCTGAAAGTACAAGTCGGGTTCACCTACTCGTTTACATGGGCCAAACAATCATTCCCTCAGGACTTGTCCTGAAACACTCTCATTTATTATACGAGTTTGGAAAACTAACAGATTCAAGTTGAGTGTAGACATGGGCTTTTCATGGCTCTGCTGAAATACAGTTTTTGCTCTTTTGTTTAATTCACACACGAGGCACAGACCTATGGTAAGGCACAGAAGGAAGCAATTAAAACTATACAACAGCTACAAAAATATAAACTATCTGCTTTTGATCAGAACACAGTTCTAGTTTTACAGCCATTTATATCAACTTTAAGAATTAAAGTAAAACAATGCAAACATGGTGCAATAAATTACAATTACTGGTACATTTGTTTTACCACTCAGTGAACAATCCTTTAGTTTTGTTTCTTTTTAGTAAATAATGCAGAAATACGGAGCATGCAGGATAACAATAGGTGGTATCTCACAATGTCTAATGGGGACTAGGTGGTGAGAAAATACGTCTGAATTATCAGCTGCAGTCTCAGGAAACTCTGGGTGTTTGACCAGCAACCTGTGCGTCTGCATTTTGAGAGGTCGTTTTTTTTTTTTTCTTGGGCTATTTTAATGTGCACGGATTGTAAACCTGCATTCTTGGCCATACACTATCATTCTGTTAGCATTAAAATTTGTTTTGGCTCATTTTCATGTTTTGAAGCTCAGACTGCAAAAAATGTTTGTGCACCGTTAGAGACAGTGATAAGAGCTGTCAGTCCTGCATCAGGACTCGTTGCAAAGCTTTGTAGGAAGGACAGCATCTTTCCTGACTTCCCAGAAGTCATACGTGGAAACATTAACTTTTTCCTTCCCAATCAGCTCTTCATAAATTGAAATTTATCATGACATTTGCATTATTTTAATGGTATGTTGTTCAAAATGTGAAGTTTCAACATACAAATCAACTGCTGGAACCAAAGTAACTATAATTAGAGGTACTGTTGCATTTTGTAGCTCACCTCAGCAACCAAAGCCTGCATCTATTTATTCAGCAGCAGTACATTTAGGAAATGAAGACAGATTTGGACCAGTTTTGTAACAGTTATTAATTATTATTAACATAAGAAAGTTCATTCTCAATAGTCCAGGTATCAAATCCGCTCATTCTCAATCAGTTCATCTGGACAGTTTCTTTTTAGTAGAAACGTTTCACCCTCACTCCAGAGGGCTTCGTTATTATTAACATAGTTTTTAGACCTGGACATTTGCCTCAGATTATTTTTGCCAGAGCAGAGCCCCCTGTAGATGTTAAAACGCAGCTCTAGTGATTTTGAGATCAGCTAGTGAAACCTACAACTGCTTTGTGTCTATTTTGAGACGGGAAAAAAAAGTGTTCAAAATTCAAACATTGGAGCTTCATGCCTCTGAAACTTAGGCAAGGAAGATGAGAACTCTGCATAAGTCAATAGACATTCTGAAGACTTTTGGGACTCCCTCATGAATACTGACAACTACCTGTACTCACAGCCCAGTAAACTAGCAAAGTCCATCCATCCATTATCTTCCACTTGTTCTGAAGTCAGTTTGTGGGGGCAGCAGCTTGAGCATGGAGGTCCAGACATCTCTTTCCACAACCACTTCTTCCAGCTCTTCTGGGAGGACTCCAAGGAGTTTCCAGGTCAACTGAGAGACATAGTCTCTCCAGCGTGTCCTAGGTCTTCCACGGGGTCTCCTCCCAGTCGGACATGCCCGAAGCACCTCCCTAGCAGGATGTCCAGGGAGCATCCTTACCAGATCCGTGAACCGCCTCAACTGGCACCTCTCAATGTGGAGGAGCACCTCTTTGAGTCTCTCCTGATAACTGAACTTCTCACCCTATCTCTAAGGGAGAGTCCAGCTACCCTGCAGAGGAAACTCATTTCAACCTCCTGTATCCGCGATCTCATTCTTTTGGTCACTACCCAGAGCTTGTGACCATATGTGAGGGTAGGAACGTAGACCGACCAGTAAACAGAGAGCTTTGCCTTACAGCTCAGCTTCCATTCACCACAACAGACCAGTCCAACTGCCAATTTCACACTCCGTTCTTCCCTCTCTCGTGAATTCCTCATACAGCTGAGCTTTTGCCTCAACAACAGCCAAGGCTGCGGACCGCTTGGCCCTCAGGTACTCCTCAGCTGCCTCCGGAGTCCCACCAGCCAAAAAGGACTGATAGGGCTCCGTCATCAGCTGGACAGCCTCCCTAACCGAGAAGGTCCTCGCTGCAGCCTGCAGAACGGGGCGGAGCCGGACCACTGTCAGTCCCGGAAGTGGTGCTATTGCACTCTGGAAATGAAGGGGGTGCTATTTTCATAATCACAGAAGTCCCGAAGTGGTGCTATTGCACTCTGGAAATGAAGGGGGTGCTATTTTCATAATCACAGAAGCGCAAGTTGAAAGGTGTTAGGCCACACGATCCACAGTGGAAAACGCACAAAGTCAGCAAAATGTATTTTTACCTTCTTAAAACTCTTTTCACATAGTAAATAAATAAATAAATGCTTTTCTAGATGAGGTTGAACATATAATTAACAGCTGTAAACTAATTCGTAATTCATACATTCAATTCAATTTTAATTAATTGTTTGCTGTATATGTATTACATAGAAGCCATTGTGACTCATAAAATTAGTTGTTGAATCGTGCAAAACTGGAAGAATAATGTTAAAGAACATAAAGTGATTCATTTCAGACATGCCTTTTTTTAATAAAATAAATCATTTGTATATTTCCTGATGTGTTACATGTAGGGATGTCCGATAATATCGGCCTACCGATATTATCGGACCGATATTGGCATAAAAATGTAAAATCTCTACATATCGGTATCGGTTTCTCTTCCGATAACAAAAGCCCGATAATTCACATTTTATTTAACAATGAAAAATTATAGTAGGCTGTATATTTTACTTGTTATTTTAGTTGACATTACATGTTCCAAGCTCTTTTACAGCTACAATGTTTAATTTTATTTGTTAAGTCAAATTTGTCCTAGCTATAGTGGGTATTGTCAGGATTATCTCAGGGAGAGCATGATCCAACCTATTGTTTAAGTTTTTTTTTAAAATAAATATGGCAGTTTTTCCATAACTTCAGTTGAAATGGTTCTTATTTTCTACAGACTGTTTGCCTATGGAATGTATCCAGTGGGGCAACACAATAAAGCAGACAAAATGTCCCTGGCAGGAGATATATAATTTCACCTATCGGTTTGTAATATCGGTTAATATCGTAATCGGAAATTACGGTAAGTGTTAAACAATATCGGCATATCGAATATCGGCAAAAAAGTGTCAAGAAGAGTGAGTTTATTATGGATTCAAAACCAACAAAAATTAATCAGTACAGGAAAGCTTATGGAAAGTAGTGCAAAAATATATTAATAACAGTTGTCGAAGTAGAAACATGTCTGGTCTTGTCTAGGACTTGTCCGGACTTGTCTATTATGCAACTTCAGTTATCTCATCTGTTCAGAAAGGGAGCACAGAGTGCTGCAGAAATGCTCCACTCAGAAACACACACACACACACTCACACACACACTCACCCAGACGCACGCTCACACAGACAGGCAGAGCACAGGAGGAGAACGGCAAGGGGAGCAGAAAAGAATAAGTGTTTTAAACATTGGAAAAGTCTATAAAGTCTGAATAAAAGAAAGTGTAGTTATAAAGCTAAGATAAATAAGAGAAGTTTGACTATGTCTTAAGGTTTACCGAAGAACAGGTTGTGAAAGAAGTCAGGCAGAAGGCCACAATGAGTCACCATGAGTAAACACACACGAACATTTTGAGCTGAACTGCAGCAGAGAGCAGAAAGGAGAAATGACTGCAAAGACTTGTTCTAACTTTAATATGTTTTTATCTAAACTTGGTTTAACCTTAATTGATTTTAATATTAACATGTTTTAATCAGTATAATCATGAGATATGATTTTTACCAATAATCATGGTAGATGTGTTTAACTAATATAATCAAGTGAGATGTGTTTTACTTAATATAATCAAGTGAGAAATGGTTTTAACCAATATAATCATTTAATATGATGTTGTTATGATAAAGCGTTAATCATTTTTTATAATAGCAATTGTAATGATGTGTTACTATGTTTCAAAGATGGTTTTGTGGCAAAAGTGGTCTATTGCAAAACACACATGTTGGGAAGTATAACTTGCAAACACTTTACTGGAAAAAGTGATGTAACTAACTGACCAGAGTTGTGTCAACCTCCGCCCTGGTGAATCATCCAGCCTCGAGCACAAAGAGCAAATTCATTACCTAATAAGGGATCATGTAGCTTCAAGCAGAGATTGCAAGAATAGAACAGAACTGCAGCTCTGCCCAAGCAAGCAAACCTAGCCAATCACAGACTAGCTATCCCCCTCCTCCCAGGGAGGAGGCGGGACTAAGATTTCTATTTAACCACCCTGTTGCGACAGGACGAGGCAGTCCAGCTGTCAGGCTGTCCGAAGTTGTCATGATGCGGTCGAGGAGCTGTACATCAGACATCGAGTAACTGGAGCTGACCTGCTCCACTGAAGACCCAAGGCGTGGTTCAGATCGACTCCTTGCTGACAGGAGGAAGCAAGCGTCCTGGGGAGAGACTTCTTTTCTTTCATTTTTAAGCTTTGAGGAAAGACTGGACAGTTTTTACCCAGACAGCCAGGACGAAGCAAAACTTGTTTCTTCAGATCAGACCAGCAGGGAGTCAGAGGTGAGTCTCAGTCCTCAGGGACTGAAGGCGACTGCTTCAGGTATTCCCTCTCGGTCCCCGAGGGACTTTGAGGAAGGAAAAGGGTATGCCTGTAAGACACCTTACTGAATCCTGGCTTCAGCTAGATTTAAATCAAATCAAATTAAACGCGGATAGAGCGGAAGCAAATAGACAATTCAATTATCTTAGAGACTTAATGGCTCGAGGTTGCTTGATAATCCGGAGGGCTCTGGTGAGATACATACACTGGGTAAGATTTTAAGTAAAACTCTAAACCCTGATCCTTAAGGTCAGGAGAGACGTGTGTTTGCAGAAGACCACTCTAACTCTGATTCTTAAAATCAGATGAGATGGAAATGAGTGAGTGTACTCTAAACTCTAGCTCATAAAGCTGGATGAGGAATTTTCTTATGATTAAGCACTCTAATTCTGGTCCATAAGACTGGATGGGTATTGGAAGTGTTAACTGTGTGACATCAATGAGACGACCCTCCGAGCCTCTCCAGCCTGGACTCCAGAAAAGAACCTCCTCAAAGACTCTATGCAGATCGAGTAACTCAACATCAGGCCTGAGGATTGTTTGGTGAATTAATACTTTTACTTTACTTATAATCATAATAATTAATTGTACTGTTATGCTGTAAACGCTGATCCTTCCCTGCAAAATAATTGATTAAAATCAACAAAACGTAAAATTCTTGACTTTCATTCATCATCCACTTGTCCATGGAAATGTAAGTTTGGTTCACAAAGATAACATCAAATATTGGGAGGTTTTGAAAGGTTGAGCATTAGCACAAGATGTTATATTAAAACAATACCCCAGGATCCGATCTCCTGGATCCTAAAATTAACTGGATCAGTAACAATAGCGAGCTTAAACACGGGAGAAGCCTCCGTTAACATGAGTTGCCTTGTACTAAACCCTCCGGTCCCCAGCTGCTGAGGTGGAGGGAGGGGCAAGGTGAAAAAGGGGTGTGGCTTATGGAAGCTAGGAGGTGAATAGTCCAGATGAATTCTCCCATCGACAGCCTTCAGTCGGAAGCTGTCCCACGTAGTTCAAGGTAATACCCAAACTCCGGGACCGGTTCAATAGACCCTGTTAGCAGGTAGGCTGCAGTGAGGGCGTGTCACGCACCTTGTGATTACCTCGCTGATTATTCAGATAAGCAAACATGGCGACCACGAAGGGACCCTCTTTATGAATAAAGACTCCCAAGAGACAAGGCGTGCGTCAAAGGACTGACAAGCGCCAGAAAAACGACTCCTCTTAGAGTAGAGAAGTTGTAGTCGGCTGGTCTAAGCTATCAGCTAAGTGCCCCTTAATTCCACAGCAGTGGGCGGGGTAAAAAGGGCTTATTCGTGATCTACTGACCATAGATCGGGAGTAAGATTAGCAGCAGGTCGGTTTTCATCCCAGGTACAGGGACATAAAGTCAGTCGGCTTTGAAAACGGACAAACTCGAGACGACAAAAACGAAAAATGGCTGCAGAAGCGGCACCAACAGGACTGGTGGTCCAGTCCACAGAAAACGATCCAACTGGACCAAAACCCGCACCAGCGGCAACGACAAAGACTGAGGATCCGCCCAAAACGGACGATCCGAACCGACAAGAACCGGACACAGCAGGTGAGCCAAAGAATGAGATTCCGATAGAAATAATTCCGTACGGCCAGGGGTTCCCTACTTGGCATTCCGACCTTCAAACAAGGTACAGAAGAAGTCATATAAAAGTAAACGATAAGGAATTAGAGACCTACCTGGCTAAGGAAATAGCAGAAAATAATATCTTCTGTAGTCCTGGGTTGGTAGAAGGCCGTCAGATAATGGTAATAAAAGACCCAGGCTTTATGACACGTACAGCTGGCCCCAGAACATGGCTAAAATGGTGGGCACAGCAGCTTGAGGCCCCTTATGGCCTAAACATAATAATGTTACACAGTCCCTCGGCCGAGTATGACCCTCTCGTAAAGAGGGCGGCTAAGACATCGGGGATAGCACATTCTAGCGCAACTCCTGATGCAAAAGCAATCAAAACACTTCCCCAGTATGAGGAGGAATTGACTAAAATGAAAGCATACAAAGTGAAAAGGAAACAGACACCTAAGATGGAACCTGGAAATGACTCTGTAACAGGATCTCCTGAAACTACGGACGATGAACGTGGGGGGGGAGGAACAGATCCAACAGCTCCCCCGCCAGGTGAAGGAACATCAGGAGAGATGAGGTTCGTAATTCTCCCATACGGCCATGGTTTTGAGTCCTGGCACCCAGAAGTTCAGAGGGTAGTTAGGGAGAACAGCGCGGATATAGAGGAAAAAACCCTAAAACAAGGTCTGGTGCATTATATAAAATATAAAAGAGAATACTATGGTTTGCCAGGAACAGACAACAGTCAACTGATAATAGTAAAAGACTCGGCAGAAATAACAAGCAAGTGCGAGATTAAAGCGTGGCTACGATGGGTGATGAATCAGATTGAGGAGAGTAGGCGCGGAAATGTGACCTCTATCCTCAGTCCTTCAACTGAGTATGACCCCCTAATAAAAAGGGTTGCCAAAGAAACCGGGTTGGGTGTATACTTAATAGACCCAAACGTTAAAGCAACCCCAATGAGTAAAACGTATAGGGAAGAAATACATAAGTTGAGACAATACCGGCAAAAAAGTTACGGAGCAACAGGTAACCCGGAGCATGGATCAGACTCTGAAATAAACACTCCGGAAGAGTCAGGTAAAGAACCTGAGCCAGAAAAGAAGCCCGTTGCTCCTAGGAGAACAAGGGCCACAAGAAAAGAAATAGAACCAGGTCTCTCAGTCCTCTTGTATGGCCGAGGGTATGAAACCTGGGACCCATCCATGCAAGAAACGCTCAAACGAAACAACCCGAAACTAGGTGAGAAAACCTTGCTGAAGGACCTGCACGAACAAATAGGAGAGCTGGGGGAGTTTAACTGCACCCACATGGGGCATTTAAGCCAAATGGTAGTATGGGCACACCCAACGGAAGTAAAGACAAAAGCCGAAGTTCTAACTTGGTTGGAGTGGTGGACACAAGTGATTGGGGAAACCACTACAGGAGAGGTGTTAGACTTATACAGCCCATCAGAAGAGTACGACCCCCTAGTGAAAATGGTAGCCAACGAAATGGGTGTGGGCTGGGTCACTAGCGCTGAGGACAGGACGGTAAAAGCGACCTATAGATTTAAAGAATACACTAAAGAACTGAATAAACTTAGGCAGTACAAGCAAATGATAGCAGATCGGAAAAAAGCAATACCAAAAGGGCGAGGCAGCAGTGGACTGGGCTGCGCAGCCATAAAACCAGCCTCAAACCAGGGTCCCAGTTCATGGGGTTCCAAAGGGAACTTAAGAACTTACAGAGAAAACCGTACTTATGGTACTGACCCAGAATCAAGTGAAACGGACAATGAAGGGGACCCCAGGTCTCCTGCCACCAGCCCCGAAAGAAAGAGGAAAGGAAGGAAAGACAACGGAGATTCAAATCCCGGTGAGTCAGATGACAACGCCGGTAAGGGATTCAAAATTATGACCCGAGCCCTGGCAAAACAGTTAGCCGAATTCTTGAACGTAAACCCCGTAGAAAAAACGGAGATACATAACCCAAAAGGGCAGTTAAAACCCCAACAGGAAACTAAACCACCCCTAGTAGGTTCCTTACGACCCTCGGGAGAAATTCCTAAGAAAAGTATTGCTAAGATAAAACATCATGACCAAGACTTTGAACTCCCTCAGGGATCAGGCAGTACGGGGCAAACTTTCAAAGGACTCCTTGAAGGAGTACCAGAACCAGCCCCAAGAGCAAGACCAAGGACTGGATCTCCTCGCAAGCAACCCATAGAGACAATCCAATTCTCAAAACCCCTCGGTCCATTACCCGACGAAGCTCGGGTCTTAAAACTTCAAAATGGGATCAAGGTATGTAGTTTGGTAGGAAGCGCCTTCACAATGGAGGGCGATGGGCTGCTGGTATTCACCAAAAATAACTGTAAAATCCATAACAAAACTTTCAGAAAGGTCCTGAACGCTGCAGCTGGACCCCAATATGAAAATGAAGTAAGAGAGTTGATGGCACAAACACGAGAATCAGAGTCAAAAGTGTGCCTAACGAGCGGAGGGAATCTCTTGTATAATACTATAATACATGTCCCAATTAGAAGTTACAAGAAAACAGATAGTAACGAGGAGTATATGAGGGAAATGATAAAGGCCCTAGAGCAAGGGATGGCCCAAGCGCTCGCGAAAAACTTCAGACGAGTGGTAACGACAACCGAAGGGTTACGATCTGAAAACCTCCAGTGGGAAATAGCCGAACGAGTCGCTGTTCATACAATGACTTACTTGGCAAGCAGTATGCCAAGCGCTACCTTGCTAAAAGAAATAGTCATAGTGACCCCACCCCACCTGGAGGAAGAACGAAAGAAACGGTTGTTGGCCGAAATGTCCCCGCAAGGGAAACCATCCGTCAATAATCAACCCAAGAACACTGAAATAAATGATGGAGAGATGCCAGGTACCTCAGGGGTCACAGGACAAAAGAAATCCACCGCGAAAGACACCCATGTAAGGTTAACACTGATTGAGACCACCCCCATAGGGAAAGAGTCGAACAGTTCTAATACCAGAAACAGGAAGAGTGGAGCAGACACTCCAGAAGGACGAACTGGACGCCAGGTAGTCACCGAAATACAAGCTCTAAATGCGGGAAACGCAGAGATCGGGGATGAACAGCCACAAGAAAGATTAGACCAAGATTCTGATGAAGACCCAGGTTTAATGAACTTTGAAAGTGACGATAGTGTTAGCCTGAGCTCAATGGAGCAGAATCATCTACCAAAAAAGTCCTTGAGGTTTGGACTAAAGAAGGGGCAAAAGAAACCAGTGCCACTAATAGATCCACAGCAAGCATCAGAAAGAATAGCCAGGGACCCAACATGGGGTCTCATACAGACAAAGCAGGGACGTAGTACATATGTTCCTGAGGCCGGCCAAAGCCACCGTGATATTCCAACAGAGTGGGCCGATAAATTAGATGAGATGGTGGGATTGACAGTAAAAGCCACCTTGGGAGAATGGGCTAACATTTTGATGATGCCCATGTTCCCCACATTGGCCGCTCACCAAGACCTAACCGAAAAT